>ML787836.1:19469-35161 GCA_009831015.1 Picea engelmannii | reverse complement strand
CGGTTAAATCCAAACACACGCCTTATCTTGTTGGGATACTTGGTAAGAATTCCTTGGATCTACGCTTGAAACCAACCCTATCTTCCAACCCTCTTATTTTGAGTTCTGGTGCACAAAATCAAGTTGAAGGAATCGATGGAAATCTATGACTCTGAAGAAGAATCTAAAAGCACCATTTGGATTAGATAAATGAACCATATTCTCCAGAGATCAGACTCGAATCTACCATCAAACTATAGTTGGTTTTATTTGATGCATGTATCTATTCAAGGTTTTGTTTCAACCGAATACAGTGTATGGATACACAAATCGTTCCCAATAACCATCTTCCACCTGGACGCAGGCTCTTTAAACTAGTCAAAGGATGGCCATGATTTTGACAAAAGATCGCTCAAGGATCGTAGAATTAGATCATCGAAGGATAAACTTGTTCATTTATGTTATCGCTGTGTTTCCGAGACGTTAAGAGTCACGTTTTTCATTCAATGGAGATCACATTTGGTGAGATGGAGGAATTTACATTAATTTTTTCCACACCATTTCTCCGTGTTTCTTTAAACTTCGCCCATCTTTCTCGTATCTTTCCTCATCAATTTATTGTTGTGATAACAATGTTTCCATGCTCTGCATTCACTTAAATTCATCCGTCTTCCTCGTATCTTCCCTCAGCAGAGTTATTTCTGTTTTCCCCTGCGAGTTTGCACCCGTTCTCTGAGCATTTGGTTGGGATATTTTCCCTACTGCGTTTTACGCTGGGAGCAACACGCTGCACCGTAATTTAACAGACAGAACACGTGGGGCCTTCCCTTGGGCATGTTACAATGGCAGTGAACCCATTGCACAGAGCTTAACTTGACAGAGTGAGTGGAGCGATTCTCTTGGCGTTTCCATCAGAGCTCCCGAAATCCGTGCACATAGCGCATGCAAAAACCTTGTATCAACTTTTCTGTAGAAAAAGGAGATGCCAACTTTAAGAGAAGATTGAAACCCTAGAAAAAATAGATCCTAATGATTGATAACTTGATTTAACAAAGATTTAAATTGTGAATGATCCTTCCTTAATTCTTTTCCCTTGTGTTTTAATAATCCTTGAGTCTTATCCATGTTTCTTTTCTCTAAACGTTAGCTAAAGAAGAAATAAATATTACAATTTGTCTTGACTGGAACCTATCCATATTACTTTTTCTCCGCTAAAATTTAGCTAAAGAATAAATAAATAATATGTTATGCGTTGACCGGAACCAATAGGTTTGAGAGAGTCTACTTTAATTGTTTCCCTACAATTTCAATAACAACCATGTTATATATATATATATATATGCAAATATTTAAAGGAAAAAGGAATTATCCAAAATCCCTTTTAGCGTGGAAATGATGGTGTATGGTTATTGATACACTTTTTGACTTCCACTTGTGTGGTGTTATCGTTGTTATTTATGTTTAAAAATCCTTATTAATTTGGAGTAATTGATATTTAACGTTGAATAAGTTTCTATCATTATTGTTTTAATATTATGAAGTTTCTAAATAACTAATTCTTTAATGAGTGGATTCATTGTTTAATTGTAAATTTAGTTTAACCCCATAGAAGCCTAAAATAACCATCAAGATAACCATTTCTTGTTTATGCTGATGATTATGTAATTAGACTACGTTACACAATGGAATCATTGTTGATGAGAAATGACTAAGTAAATAGATACTTTGGCGCAATTGAATAATGTCGATATCAGATTGATTAAGTAATTATATTCTCGTGCTCCACTTAAAATTTAAGGTCGATCACTCTTTCACCATTAAATTAATGTTGACAATTATTGACTAAGTGTTATAACCTTTTGCGCCATATAAAATATACATTGTTTACTCTTGCACTTCTAGGATAATGAATGAAATTGATTGATTAGTAATTTATAAGCTCTTGCGCTAGTAAAATTTAGGCGATTACCTTGGCGCCATGGATTATGTTGTGATAAAATAATTATATTGCTTGCACAATGGAATATTGATGTTGTACAATAATTTAGTTATTATATTATTGGCGTGCATTGACTATTGATGATGTATGATTAGTTATGTGATTATTTTCCATTGCGCCATGAGTTAGAATTGATGATCACCCTTGCGTCATGAATATGTTGCTAATTAATCTTGCATCATGAAATTAGGTAGATGTATGACTGATTTAGCAACTAGTTTTCTCATGCACCATTACTTAACTTGATAAGTGATCGTGCTAGAATTGATTACTCTTACGTACAACGATTAATTAAATATTGATGTATGATTGAGAACGATAATGATTACCCTTGCACCATGATTAATTGATGAATAGGATTGATGGATTGGATCTAGTTGATGTTGGAATTGTTTGTTAGTGGGATGTAGACACCTCCTTGTTCCTCAGAATAGTCGCCAGCCCTGAGACCTTAAATGGTTAAAACCAATCAGAACTTGGGCTTGAGTGTTGCTTATGTATCCTAGAGTTCCTAACCTTGCAGGGTAGGTTGGGTGGGTATTCATTTATATTCTTTATCTGATTGAATGTTCATAATTTTTTTCAAGCTTCATGATGTGCTAATATGCTATGCTATTTATGTTTATGCATCACTATCCTTCATTGACGCATTGATTGCATTGTTATTTATTTCAGTGATGAGTAGCAGGTGATGTTGTTACTTTGTCTCGTTATTCATTTATGATTATGGTTGATTTTATGTCATTACTAAATGGTGTATGAGTAAGTTGTGACGTGATTGATTACGATGATGTGTCATGTTTAATTCATTCATTTTGATGTCGTTGAGATGTGTTGCTATGATTTTATTGTTGGATTTATTTTCCTAATGATTTAAAAAAAAAAATTACCTGTTGTACGTCATTTTTTTTGTCGTAACGGTTGGGCCATTACGAAAGCTAGGAAAAATCCTCCCCTCTCCTAGATAACCCAATGATAAATTAAATATCCTCCTCAGTGGCATGGTACCACTGATCCAGACCCACACGAAAATCCTATCAATGGACACCCCATCTTTGAATCAGATCCACTAAAAACTTGGAGTGCCCCTTAAGGGATGTATCCTCCCCATAGTACTTAAAGAGGCCTACATCCCTCAGGAGAGGATGAGTCATTGTAGTAATAGAGTGAGGGTAAAAATCCCTCTCCCTCTCCCTCGCCTCCCATTCTCGTACAACATTTTACAGGTCCACCCTTTGCTCCTCCTAATGTTGCTCTCTCCGCTCACATCTTTGCATGATTAACATTTGAAATATATCATCCTCACTCATACATAAAACATAAAAAAAATCTATTGAATGGTAAATTTATCTATAAATACGAAAAAATAATTTCCTTCAAAAAATAAGATAATTTCATTAACGGTGCACCCAAAAAATACTCACGCATCGTCCACGGTGCGCCCATAGATATTGTGAGCACTGTGACTGGTGTGTCAGTGCAAAATAACACACTAAACAAAGTATGTTCTATTGTGTTATGTGGTGCTTTAGAAAATGGTACCACACCGGGGTGATACACTACAACACATACACCCCGGTGCGTTACAATTATCATACACATCGCTTAAACCAAAAAACAAATTTAAATATTAATGCAGGTAAACAATTATTTAAAATTAGCAAAAAAACGTAGTGCGTATACATTAACTACACGCACCGGTGCGTGTAACTAACATAGCTGCACCGTCACATAAACTTGAACACATTTTCAAGTATGGAACTTATTACTGTGTGTTATGGTCATTACTATCACACCGCGCATGGTGCGACCAAAAATATTAGTAGGTGCACCGCAACACGATTTTACATTTCTCGACAGTGTGTTTGGTAAACATGAGCGCCCCAGTGCACACATTTACCAATGCACTGCATACAAATATATATGATAAGGGAGGTGCACTATGCACTATATACAACCTGAGTGGGCCTAATGGTTAAGAACATGTGTTTCTTCTTAAGAGGTCACAAGTTCAAATCCAGAGGGGGGTAGGGTATGTATACCTCCGTAGATTTTACCAGTCAAATCACTGGGTGGAGGGGGTCCCTTGTCCCATAAACAAGGGGGTCTCATACATCAATTAGGTGTCTGTCTTGGCCATGACCTTAAAAATGGATTATTATTATTATTATTATTATTATTACTTTAACGTCCTGGTGCGTTATCTGTACTTTGATGCACTGCCCTACAAATTATATGATTTTATTTGGTGAGTCATTAAATGGACGTGCCAGTGTATTTATGTTTACCAACACACCACCGAGAAATGTAACAAGTTATTTAGTGCACCCTATAAATTTACAATCACATCATAAGTGGTGCGAGTCGAGAGCCTTGAACGCACCAAGCAATTTTTTTTTTTTTTTTTACACTTAAAATTTCACTCAATTTTAAATTTTAATTCGATGAAAACTTAAGTTATAAAGAAACAAGAACATTACCTGGACATTTTTTTGTTGGGGAGGCATGGTTGTGACGTACTAAAAAAACTAAATTTTCCCACCGTTTGGAAAAATTTGAAATTCACGCACCAAGCAACAAATGAAAGTAACGTTGTTGGATTACTGAGAAGGGGGGTGAATCAATAATAACGTAATTATAATCATTTTTCTCCAAATAATCCAAGTATTATATCAATGTAGAATTATTATCCATTAATGAACAATAAGAAATGAACAATCACACACATACACAATACTCCAATGTTTTACGTGGAAACCCAAATCGGGAAAAAACCACGTAATTCTTTTTCTTATATGTTTTGAAGAATTACATTCATTGGAAGCAACAACTTCCTTTGTTTTCCAGCTGCAACTGAAAGAAGTCTACAACCCCATAGTTTCTCATCCTACAACCTGAGGGAAGCTCCAACTCCCCAAATCTCTGGCTACAACCTGAAGGAGGCTACAACCCCCTATGTTCTCTGGCTACAACTTGAAGGTGGCTACAACCGCCTGTCCTTGCCCCGTCCAACCTCCCTTAAGTAGAAGTAGAATGATGGAACCACTGTCACACTATAACTATGAGATATACTGCTGTAAACATGTACCAATAATTCTGAACCATGCATCAACCATGTATCAACCTGTACCTCAACCTGCAATCAACCTGTACCATAAAAACGTGCATCAACCATGCACCAACCTGTACCATAAACAAGTGTAACCAACCATGTACCAAGTATGTACCAATCATGTTTCAAGTAATCATCAACTACGACTCATCAATATGTACCAACATCATCAACTATAAACCTCATGTATGTGCCAACTCATCAACTACTTGTCTCAACCATGTACCCAACTTGTACCTCAACCAAAATCCCTCATCAATTTCATCATCCAAATATGATTTGTAAGTCTATAATATCACTAGTGTATATGATCACATACCTACAAATCTTCCTTAACTTTAACAACAAGAGACTAGCATTTTCATCAAACTTTTCTTTAGTCTCACAAGACTAGTTTTGGATTAGTCAACAACCCTAACTTGAAATAATCATGACTTTGTACCTGTAATGAATAAAGATATAAAACTAATACACAATGTTCTTCAGTGTGTTTTATGAAATTCCTCCAAGTGTCACTACTTGGAACCTCTCAGAAAAGGAGTTATAGCAAAAATGGCACACCTTGCTGAATTCTGGCTTATTCTAGAGAGCGAACTTATAGAGCGTGCCCCACACGAAATATTTGTTGAATTGATACAAAAATGTTACACTGAATACTGCAAAATGTACTGTAACCAACACATTTGGTCTTACTGAATATGGATCTGTTATGAAGAACTTATGACGTTTTTACCCGAAACACCTGTTTTTGACTAGTTTTAGGACTAGCGACAAACCCTATTTTCCACGGAGTGTAAATCCAAAAATACAATGACCCACAAGATGAATTTTTTACCACAGATACTTGGATATGTTTCCTCAATGGAGTAGAAATTTCATGGTCTGAATCATTCTAGAAAAAAAACGTTATTGCGAAAATGGTGAGATGACCTTAAAAAAACATACCTTAGAAAGCATCATCAAAAGAATTTACCCTTCCTTGAATTCCGGCCTTCTTTTCTTCATTTTCCTCAGAAATTCGGCTTATATCTCCTTTGGTTACCTCAGACACCTATAGGTATTCAATATGCTCAAGTGTGATTTAAATGAGAGAGCCTTGCCTCTTATTTATACTCTCCAAGTAGCTTCCTTAAAAACATCTTCTAGGTTACTTTGCCCACTTTCCTTATTTTAGGGTTAACCCACTTCTAATTTCTCCATTAAATTTATTATTTAAATAATTGATTTTATATTCACTTTGAATTATAGTGCACTCATCACTTCACTTTATCATTTACCTTTAAAAACTCTTAAACCACTTTGATTACTTTGACGTTTTGGGGCTTCTAGATGACATATGAGGGTCCTCCAACTTCGCAAGGCCATAACTCTCAAACCATGAGGAGTTATGTGATGTTCCACATACCACCGGAAATTGAATGACAAGAAATATCCATATAGGATTGTTTCACTGAAAATTTCACTGACATTCATCTCATTATTCCACAAATAAGCATGGGTTTTCTAACCATACTTCTAGGATAACTCAATCCGCAAAGTGTCTTCCTGTGAGGGATTTCACCATAAGAGGACCACTTTGGAGTTCATCCATTTCTACTTATTATCAACCATGACAAGACAATAACGATTCATATTTACATCAAACAATCTTGGGTCCATTACCCAACCTTTGTGCTACGAGGCTTTCTTCAAGGGTTGACATCACTGACAACCAACCTTAATCAACAATCTCCCCCTTTGGCATTGATGGAAAAACTCTGATGCAATACTGAAATCATATCACTAATGCTCCCCCTGGAACCATGCCTCTGTCTTCTGTATATGATAAATATGCTCCCCTGGAACCATGCCTCTATCCTTTGCCTTTGTCTTCAACATTTGATAAATATCTCCCCCTAGAACCATGCCTCTGTCCTCTGCCTCTATCCTCTGCATATGATAAATCTCTCCCCCTTTGTCATCAATGAAAAATGTATATTTCCATTCAGGGTTTCTACCCTTGATTGAACTGTCCTCTTATGGTGTTTCCTCGTGTAAATCTAAGACATATAAGATAAGCATTCAAAAAAATTCATTTTGGAGTAGAAATAACTCCAAGTCTCTGGCGAAGATATTCAAAGGATTCCTGTGGAAGTGGTTTTGTGAAGATGTTTGTAGCTTGTTATTTTGTGCCCACATACTCAACTCTGATGTTCTTTTCTGCAACCTTTTCCTATAGAAAGTGATACTTGATTGGAATTTTCTTTGTCTTGGAGTGCATCACCGGGTTCTTTGAGATACTTATGGCTCTTGTATTATCACAATAGATTGGAATGGGCTCATCATACTCAACCTGTATATCTTTCAGAGTTTGTTTCATCCAAAGAACCTGTGTACAACATGATGTTGCAATATACTCTTCCTCGGCTGTAGATAAAGATACTGATGATTGTTTCTTTCTTATCCATGATACTAAACACTCACCCAAGTAGAACACTTCTCCACTGGTGCTTCGTCAGTCATCAAGACAACCTACCCAATCTGCATCTATGTAGGCAATAAGTGATAGATCCTTTCCTTTTGGATACCATAATCCAAACTCTTATGTTCCTTTGAGATATCTGAAAATCCTCTTCACTGCTAACACATGTGACTCCTTTGGTGCTTCTTGAAATCATGCCACCTGTCCAATTGCCTGCATTACATTTGGTCTGGATGCTGTCACATATAGTAGGTTGCCAATCATTGACCTGTATTGCCTCTGATGTGTAGACTTCTAATCATCATCTTTGCTCAACTTGTAATTGGTTTGCATGGGAATGATAACTTGTTTTCAATATTCCATTCCGAACCTATTTATCATTTATTTGATATACTTGGTTGCTTTGACGTATCTGAAATCCCAAAAAGAAGGATAGTTCTCCAAGTAACGACATTTCAAATTCATTCTGCATATCTTTTGCAAATTTATAGCTTAACTTGTCATCATCACTACCAAAAATAATATCATCAACATAAACTTCGATTAATAAAATATTACCTTCACTTACCTTGATGTAGAGGTTGTTGTCTGGACTTCCCTTTCTGAACTCTGCCTATTGCAGATACTTATCTAGTCTAGAGTACCATGCTCTAGGAGCCTGTTTTAGACCATACAAGGACTTCTTTAATTTACACACATAATCTGCGTTCTCTGACAACTGAAACCCTTCTGGTTGTTCAATGTAGACTTCTTCTTCAAGTTCCCCATTCAAAAAAACTAATTTTATGTCCATCTGATATACTTTAACATTTTTGGAGCATGCATAGGCTAAAAGAAACCAGATTGCTTCCATTCTGGCAACTGGGGATAATGTCTCTTCAAAGTCAATTCCTTCAATCTGTGCATATCCTCTATATACCAATCTAGATTTGTTCCTTGTAACTTGTCTATCTTCATTTAATTTATTCCTCAAAACCCATTTTGTGCCGATCACATTCTTATTCTTTGGTCTTGGAACCAGTTCCCAAGTGTCATTTTTCTCTATTTGATCCAATTCTTCATTCATGGCCTTATTCCAAAATTCATCCTTGTTGGATTATTCAAAACAATTTGGTTCAATTGTAGATAAGAGTGCTAGGTGTGCTTGTTCTGGTGAATTGATTTTTCTTCTACTCTCAACTCCTACATCTTTGTTTCCAATAATTTGATCTGGTGGATGATTCTTCTGTACTTGTTTTCTAGGTGTCTTTGGAGATACTTGCTAAAGTTGCTCTTCTTTTTCTGTCGGATTCTCTTCATCTTCCTCTTCTACTTCATCTTCTACTTTATCTTCTTCAAAAATTTGTTCCATTGATTTGTTTTCTTCTTCATTTGATTCTGGTTTGCCTGTTTCATAAATTGTTATGTCGATGCTTTCCACAACTTTGTTCAATCTTAGATTGTAACACTTGTATGCTTTCCTTGTACTTGAGTAACCAACAAGTACTCCTTTTTCCACATGCGAGTAAAACTTTCCCATTCTACCATCTTCTCTTTTGATGTAGCATTTGCTTCCAAAAAATCTTAAGTGCTTCACATTTGTTGGTCTTCATTTCCATAGCTTGTAGGGAGTTTTATCAGTGTTGTTTCTAAGCATTACTCTGTTTTTAATGTGAACTATTGTATGCACTACCTGTGTCCAAAATATATCTGTCAATTTAGAATCCATTAGCATTGTTCAATCCATTTCCTGTTCTTTCATTTAACAACTCCATTCTATTGATGTGTCCTAGCAATGAAGAATTGTCTTTTTATTCCATGACTGTTGCAGTAGTCCATTCCTTTGAAGTCAACTCTCCTCCATTATCAGATATCAAGCAATCAATTCTTGAATCCATCTCATTTTCAACCATTTCCTTGTAGATCTTGAAGTTTTCAAAAGCTTCTGACTTGTTCTTGAGAAAGAAAACTGCAGTCATTCTTGTATAATTATCAACTAATAACATAAAGTATCTCTCACAATTTGAGCCCTTTGTTGTAGTTGGTCAAACTAGATCAATATGCACAATTTCCAGTGGTCTTGTTGTTGAATATTCCTTTTATTTGAACCTGGTCTTTGTTTCTTTCCTTGTTGACAATGCTTGCATAAAGTGTTGGTTGGTTTTGTGATTTGGGGCATTTCTTTGACTACTTCTCTTTTGCTGACTTTGACAAGGTTATCAAAATGCATGTGACCCATTCTTCTGTGCCATAGCCAACTTTCATCTTCCTTTCCTAGACAACACTTTTCATTTCCAATTTTACTTAACACATATACGTTGTTTCAAGTTCTTGTAGCTGTACTGACCAATTTCCCTGAACCTTCTCTTCTTATCTCACACTTTTGTGAATCGAAAGCAACTTTATGACCTTGGTCACACATTTGACTCACACTTAGAAGATTATGTTCATATCTTCTACCAGTAGAACATTTTGTGCCTTTTTATTCTTGTTCCCAATTCAGATTGTGCCTTCTCCAATGATTTTGGCCGAATTATCATTTCCAAAGGAGAATGATCCATTTCTTTCCTTTCACAATGTAATAAATTTGTCTCTATCACTTGCCATGTGTTTTTAACACCCACTGTCAACATACCAACCGTGTTTCTTCTGCTTAGCTTGTAGAGCGACTGTGCATTCTTCATTGCTATACTGATCTTTATTTCTTATCCATGTCATTTTCTAAGGTTCTTGTCTATGACTGTTGATATTCTGTTGAGGTTCTTTATGAGGGACTGTCATTCTAGAATTTTTGGCCATGTGTCCAAAATTGTTACATTTGTAACATTCCAATTCAATGCTCAAAGATTCAAACCTATTGTAACTTCTTCTTTGTGTTTCACTAGGTCTTCTTGAGTAACCCCTTTGCGTATGACTCTCAAAGTTGTTATTTTTCCTATTGTTAGCTCTGCAATTCACGAGTTTATGTCAAATTATTACATGCATAATATAAACCAAAAAATATAGTTTGATACCTGGGAGTTGAAGATATTTTGAAAGAATGTGCTCTTATGAATCCTTCTTCTTCTTGAGGCCTATCCATTTGTTGTTGATTCTGAAATCTGAATCTTCTCGGTGGAGGAGTGTCCCTGTAATCTTCCTTGTATATCTTCCTATCCCCTTTCATTGTTTCTGCATAGCTTTTTGGATTTGTTTCTTTCTCTTTTGCTTGGGAGCTTGATCCCTTTTCTGTCTGATTGTATCCAAGTTCATACTTGTCAAGATGATATTTTTGACTGTTGATAATGTCATCCAGAACTTTTGAGCTATTCTGCATATTTTTCTTTTGAATATCCTTTCTTAGTGTGACAATCTTTGCTTCCAAGTTTCCAATGATCTTGTCCTTTTTTTCTAGTTGTTCTTTGAGTGCTTCTTCAATTATTTTTTCTTGTTCTATTTGAACCTTCAATCTTGTGATCATTTGTTCTAGTTCTCAAGTGTCATTTTTCTTGCCTAGTTCTGCTTGTAGTTTCTTGTTCTTCTTCTTTTCTCTTCTGATAACTTCTATGGCACACATTAATTCTTCTCGGTAGTCAACTTCTGCCTCTTCAATTTCGTCTTCGACTTCTTCATATCCTTCTTCGGATTCTTCATATTCTTCTTTAGTCTTCTTTGTCAGAATCTTTTACTGCCATGAATAGAACTCTTCCTGTCTCACTGTCACTGATTTCATATTCACCTGATGATGAGATGTCTTCTTTGATGCATAAGCTTTTCTTGAAATCTTTCTTTGTAGTTCTTTTGCCTTTATATGTGTGTTTGCCTTTTGAGTAACCTTCATCATTTATCTTTTTCTTATGAGGACATTTGTTAGAAAAATGACCAATACCATCACAATTAAAATAAATTAAAGGAACATTACCTCTATACCTACCATTGGTTCCCTTGTTCAGTCTTTTGACGAAGTTGGCCACTTATTCATCATCTTCCGAGACGTCGTTGTTGTTGCTATATTCTTCTTGTTCCTTTTTTTTTCCTTTGATCTTTTGGATGCTTTGAAGACTGCTTCTTTTACATCTGGATTTTCTTGTTCA
The DNA here is from genome assembly GCA_009831015.1 of Picea engelmannii. Classification (NCBI taxonomy): domain Eukaryota; kingdom Viridiplantae; phylum Streptophyta; class Pinopsida; order Pinales; family Pinaceae; genus Picea; species Picea engelmannii. The sequence goes on along the minus strand of ML787836.1, from coordinate 23,558 downwards.
GTTCTCATTTCATATGCTGTGAATATTCCATGCAGTTCGTCCATTCTTATTGAGTTCATATATGATCTTTCTTCTAGTGTTGATATCTTAGGGTTGAATCTCATAAGAAGAGATCTTAGTACCTTTTGAACAATTATAAATTCTTTGATTTCTTCTCCCAATCCTATGATTGCATTCACTATTTTGTCAACTCTTAATAAGTAGGCTGCAATATTCTCATCTTCATTAATTTTTAGTTGTTCGAACTAACCTCTGTAAGTTTGAAGTTTTTCTTCTTTGACTTTTGTATCTCCTTCATAAATATTTCGAAGCTTGTCCCAAATATCTTTAGCGGATTGACAATGTGCAACTTTGGTGAATATTGTTTCATCGAGACCATTGAAAAGTGCATTTGTAGATTTGGAATTATTTTGACCAAGTTTCATTGCTTTGTCATTTGTTGGTGGAACTGGTGGTACTATGTATCCATCTACAATTGATTTCCAAATTTCAAACCCATGTGCTTGTATATATGTCTTCATCCTTATGCTCCAAAAAGCGTACTTCTGTCCATCAAACTGTGGTATTCCATTTTTATATGAGTTGGTACTCTCCATGATCTACCTTTTAGTGGTTAAACTTATTTCCGAAGGAACCCGCTCTGATACCAATTGTTGGATTAATGAGAGGGGGGGTGAATCAATAATAACGTAATTATAATCCCTTTTCTCCAAATAATCCAAGTGTTATATCAATGTAGAATTAATATCCAATAATGAGCAATAATAAATGAACAATCACACACATACACAATACACCAGTGTTTTATGTGGAAACCCAAATCAGGAGAAAACCACAAAATGATTTTTCTTATATGTTTTGAAGAATTACATTCATTGGAAGCACCAACTTCCTTTGTTTTACAGATGCAACTGGAAGGAGGCTCCAAACCCCTAGTTTCTCAGGCTGCAACCTGAGGGAAGATCCAACTCCCCAAATCTCTGGCTACAAACAGAAGGAGGCTACAACCCCCTATGTTCTCCGGCTACAACCACCTGTCATTGCCCCGTCCAACCGCCCTTAAGTAGAAGTAGAATGATGGAACCATTGTCACACTATCACTATGAGATATACCGCTGTAAACATGTACCGATAATCTTGAACCATGCATCAACCTATACCTCAACCTGTAATCAACCTGTACCATAAACAAGTGCATCAACCATGCGCCAACCTATACCAAACAATCTGTGATAAACCTGTACCATAAACAAGTGCAACCAACCATGTACCCATTATGCACCAATCATGTGTCAAGTACTCATCAACTATGACTCATCAATATGTACCAACATCATCAACTATACACCTCATGTATGTGCCAACTCATCAACTACTTGTCTCAACCATGTACCCAACTTGTACCTCAACCAAAATCCCTCATCAATTTCATCATCCAAATATAATTTGTAACTCTGTAATATACCTAGTGTATATGATCACATACCTGCAAATCTTCTTTAACTTTAACAACAAGAGACTAGCATTTTCATCAAAATTTTCTTTAGTCTCATATGACTAGTTTTGGATTAGTCAACAATCCTTACTTGAAATAATCATAACTTTGTACCTGTAATGAATAAAGATTTGAAACTGATACAAAATTTTCTTCAGTGTTTTTAATGCAATTCCTCCATCTTTCACTACTTGGAACCTCTTAGAAAATGAGTTATAGAAAAAATGGCTCACCTTGTTGAATTCTGGCTTATTCTAGAGAGCGACCTTGTAGAGCGTGCTTTGAAAAGAATATGTGTTGAATTGATCTGAAAATGTTAAAAAGAATACTAAAGACTGTACTCTAACCAACACATTTGGTGTTACTGAATTTGGATCTGTTATGAAGAAGTTATGACGTTTTTACTCGAAACATTGTTTTTTGACTAGTTTCAGGACTAGCCACAAACCCTATTTTCCACAGAGTGTAACTCCAAAAATGAAACGACCCACAAGCTGAATATTTTACCACAGATACTTGGATATTTTTCCTCAATGGCATAGAAATTTCACGTTATGAATCATTCTAGAAAAAAACATTATTGCGAAAATGGTGAGATGACCTGAAAAAAACATACCTTAGAAAACATCATCAAAAGAATTTATCCTTCCTTGAATTCCGGCCTTCGTTTCTTCACTTTCCTCATAAATTCGGCTTATATATCCTTTGGTTACCTCAGAAACCTATAGGTATTCAATATGCTCAAGTGTGATTTAAATGAGAGAGCCTTGCCTCTTATTCATACTCTCCAAGTAGCTTCCTTAAAAACATCTTCTAGGTTACTTTGCCCACTTTCCTTATTTCAGGGTTAACCCACTTCTAATTTATCCATTAAATTTATTATTTAAATAATTGATTTTGTATTCACTTTGAATTATAGTGCACTCACCACTTCATTTTATTATTTACCTTTAAAAACTCTTAAACCACTTTGACTACTTTGACCTTTTGGGGCTTCTAGATGACATATGTGGGTCCTCCAACTTCGTAAGGCCATAACTCTCAAACCGTGAGGAGTTATGTGACGTTCCACATACCACCGAAAATGGAATGACACACACTATCCATATATGATAGTTTCATTGACAAATTCACTGGCATTCATCTCATTATTCCACAAATAAGAATGGGTTCTCTAACCATACTTCTAGGATAATTCAATCCGCAAAGCATCTTCTTGTGAGGGATTTCACCATAAGGGGACCAATTTGGAGTTCATCCATTTCTACTTATTATCAACCATGACAAGACAATAACGAGTCATCTTTACATCAAACAATCTTGGGTCCATTATTCAATCTTTGTGCTACGGGGCTTTCTTCAAGGGTTGACATCAATGACAACCAACCTTAATCAAAAAACACAACCAAGGAAAGAACCAATGGAAGAGCACTTCAGATAGAAAAAGGTTGCATCAGTGACTTTGAGCTCTACAACATTGAAAATGGTAAAAATAATTTTTACCCTTGGTAATTGTTTTTTAATAAAGCCGTGTTTCGGTGCACTCGATGCACAACTACACCAGGGCATAGATGTTTACTGAGCACACCGGTTATATTTAAAAGAAAAACATCCCTAGCACAATGTGCATGTTTTTGTGTGCACATTGGTGCATATACTACTACATAGCGCACCACCATACATTTTTGAAAAACTACAATAGTGCGGAAATTTTTGTTTAAGCATGACACAGTGCAGTATAATAATAGATGCCCCAGTGCACTTGGGTTTACAGAGCGCACCGACTAAATTTGGAAATTAACCCTAAAACGATGCTCCATATTGGATTCCTGGTGCTTACCGATGAACATGATACATTAGAGTGCACCAGAATATAATTTTTGACACAATCCTACATTGCTGTGTAAATGTTTTTTATTTAACCATATGACGGTGTGCTCTACTAATAGTGCAAACTCAATTTTTAAATTCCATAACCTTCCCTTCCTGCACTTCGTGCTCCAAGGTTGCCACTCTCCTTTGATTCAAATTTTTAATTACGTGACGTGTCGTTCAATATGCACTCTGTGCTCCAAGGGTTCCACTCACCTTTTGTTATCATTGAAATATTGTCCACAACATTGCACACAATGGTTAAGGAAAAATATTAATGCCAACACCAATTAGTCCACCCACAACACCAAAAATGCATTCAAAAGGAAAAACACTATACAATTGGATAAAAAATTACAGTGCGCAAATTCACCAAAGGAGGCGTGTGCACAATGCACAAAATGTGCAGGACAACACAACCCTCAGAGTGCACTATGCACCAAATGTGCGATTGTGTATGAGAAAATCTGTGCACTTCTATGAACGATGCATTTATGGATCTTGTCGGCCCCTCAACCACTTCTAGTTCGACCCCCAACACAATTTGACACTCATATCTGAGTGAAATATAGCTTGGGGTGTTAAGCCCTAATATTGGCTCATTCCCCCTTAATTGGGGCATATTATATTAGTAATGTTATTTTATTTATGTCGGCTTTAGGCCATTAGTTGTAATTATACCTCCTAGTCTCCTATATATACCAAGGAGACATTTTCATTTT
>ML787835.1:640088-676163 GCA_009831015.1 Picea engelmannii | reverse complement strand
TGTGATGATGTTGGCAAAAAGCAAGATCTTGAAGATATTTCAAATGAAGGTAAAGAATCCTCAAATACTCTTGATTGCAATAATTCAAAATGTGATGATATTGAATATTTTTCTACAAGTGAAGAAGAAAATCTAGAAATAGTCTGTGTAGAGTTTGATGGTAGTTATCCTATGAAAATAATAGAAGAAGAACTATCAGAACTTCAAAATAAAGTTGAAGAGGTTCTATATGAATAAACTAATGACCATTACTATATAGACTATAGCTATCTTTCAAATAACACTAAAAAGTTTCTTAAGAAGAGTCAAAGACACATCGTGAAGTTAAAGGAAATTATCAAAGAACAAGAAGAGAGTAATAAGACTCAATTAGAATAAAAGGAAGAAGATATCACAATACTAAAGAATGAAAAATAAGATAAGAAGGTAGATGGTGAGATTAGCAAAAGTCTTGAAATTATTGTCCATCTCAAGACCCAAATTGAAGAAGCCAAAAGGGTAGAGGAACTATTGAAGTATCAAGTAAATGGAAAGGAAGAGTCATGTCATAATTTATAAGATGAAGTTGTTGATATTATAAAGAAAGTAGAGAATTCAAACAAATTATTGAATAGCTCACAAATCTTGAATGAGATCTTGGAAAGTCAAAAATCACCAAATGATAAATCAGGTCTTGGATAAAAGAGAGAAGCTACACATGCTGAAGAAAGCACCTCAAAGAAGCATGAGGCAAGTCCCTCACTATCAAAGGATGAAGAAAATGTTGCAAATCAACCATCTACACAAGGCAAATAAAGTTTCAAAATAACAAAGCAAGGAAGACATCAAGAAGCCATACTTACACCTCAAAGAATATGGACACCAAAGCAAAGGTATGAAAGTGTTTTTCATGGTCAATGTCATTCATGTAATGAATATGGTCACAAAGCTTTGGAATGAAAATCTTATGCAAGGAGAAATAATTGAAGATTTCATAACACCATAAGGTGTTGGAGATGTGATAAAGTAGGACACATTGTTGCTCACTATCATCGCATGAGATGCTACAGTTGTAGTGGATTTAGCCCCAAATCCGAAACACAAGAAGAAATACCATGATGAGGACTTCATATGGCATGACTAGAAGAAGGAATGAAGTAAGGAAGGGAGACATCTTTGAAAATATGGAAGCTCAGAGATCAAGTTCTGAGAAGCAGGAACACCTTCAGAAGTGGGTGAAGAAGACTGAACAATGAGAAAAGAATGGAAGCCTTAAGGGAAGCTCAAGTGTTTCATCTACAAAAGCATACGCAGGTGACAATGGTAATAGTCACATACATACATAGGTTGACCTTGAATAGGTTTCATACATACGTGATCTATCTATGCAGCAGGAAGCGTATATGCGGTAAAGCCTTGGGAAAAAGGCTATGCACATGGGTTGCAGATTGATGTGATGGTATAACTCTGTGTGACAGGTTCTGACATTGTTTGTTGTACGTTTTCATGATTACATATTGTATTATGTAAAGTGATGATATAAAATGAAGGCTATCTTGGATGCATGGCACTAACCCATGAGTATGGATTGAGGCATTTTATGTTGAAAAACAATGTTGGTTATGACAGTGAAGTTATGGCACTTTTGTTATGTGATATATCCTGATGATGCAAGCTAGAGATGTCATTGATCTATTTGAAGCACACTACTAGTACATGTATTTTTGGATGCTTAGTATTTTTTGTAGTGAGTGGAGGATTGAGGTTGATCTATTGGGGTACATGGCTGGTACATATTTAAGTTTCATTGATATATCTTATGATGTATTATTAGAAGAATATTAACATATGGTTGGACTACATATTGGAACATGTAGTTGGTGATTTGATGAGGTGATCATGTTGTACATCATTGATGAGTCTGATCTATAGTTGATACATGATTGATACACTTCTACTACATTGGTAGAGGCACCTACTGGTAGTTTGATTGGCACATTTTTTGTGGTGGATTTGGTATACATGCATGAGGATTCATATTGTTGTGGTATTGGTGCATGGTTGACATACTTTCTTGGTACAAGTAGTGACACATATCGATGTACATGTTTTATACAATCATAGATGGTATATGTTTGGATGATAATACTTGGCTAAAAGTACACCATTGGTATTACTTATCACATACTTTGGTATATGATGTATTGGATGATATAAGACACTTGATTGATTGAGATGCATGTTTGTGATACTTGATTTATGGTGGAGACATATCATGAGTGATATGACACATGGTTGGCATATTGGTAGATGCACATGGTTGGCATGTTGGTAGATGCACATGGTTGGCATGTTGGTAGAGGTGTATGGTTGATACACTCCATTGATGATATCTTATGGCATATTCTATGGTATTGATGTACATGGTTGATGTACATGGGTGTTGTGCATGGTTGGAACACAATTTGGTACATGATGTACTTGGTTGATGCTTTTTTCATGATTCTCTATTTCATTGTTGACATATATTTTTCTTCATGATGTATGGTATGGAACGAGTTGATGCATGGACAGGTTCAAAGATCGCCATAGAAAGAGTGGTTGATCTACGATTTGGTTGAGAAATAGCATTTGCAGCAGAAACATATTGCATTGGTAGCATATTTTTCATATTGCATAGCAAATAGGGGGATACATACCCATAGGGGGAGTCATTATTCTTCCCATAATTCCAGGAGGAGATATTTATTAGATGCATACTTGGTAAAATAGATTTGTTCTTAAAGAAAGAGCACGGAGGCATAACTTCAGGGGGAGAAATGATCATAGGGGAAACATGAGCGATGTATATTCAACATTACATCAGAGTGACATCCCTTGTTCAAAAAGGGGAGAGATTATTCAAAGGAATTTAGACAAGGGGAGCAACCCCAAGGAGAGTTCAAGCAGGGGGAGCATCACCAAGGGGAAAATGCCCTTTGCGATTGATGTCAAAAGGGGAGAGATAGTGACATTTATGTGATTGATGACTATTGATGTAGAGAAATTCTGTGTCTACATGTTGACATCAATGATTGGTGTTGACATCAATGTTGGTATTTCCATCAATGCCAAAGGGGCATATTGTTGGATTATGTTGTCATTTATGCCAAAGGTTTAATTGATGTCAATTGATTGATTGATGCCAAAGGATGATTGATTTATTGATGTCAAAGGATTGAATTCAAGGAATTGATTGATGCCTAAGGATGATTGAATGATGTCAAAGGTCAAAGGATTGATGTCAAATGAACAATGTCTTATCATAGTATATTGTTGAAGTATGTATTTTCCTTGATCTGAATGGATTGATGTCAAGTGGAATCATAGTCATATGATGCCATTGATATCATGCATAGATGAATATGGATCAATGAGTTGTCATTGATACATGATGCATAGATGAAGATGAATCGATGTGGTTTCATTGGTATATGATGCATTGTTGCCTTGATGTAAAGATGAATCATTATTGTCTTAACATGGTTGATAAGGTGTACAAATGGATGAACTCCAAAGTGGTCCCCTTATGGTGAAAGCTCTCATGGGAAGATGCTTTACGGTTGAGTTATCCTAGAAGTATGGTTCGATAACCCATGCTTATATATGGAATAATGAGATAAATATCAGTGAATTTGTTAGTTGAACTATCCTAGATGGATAGTTCTTTTCATACCATTTATGGTGGTATGTGGAATGTCACATAACTTCTCATAGTTTGAGAGTTATGGCCTTACGAAGTTATAGGACCCTCATATGTTGGCTTGAAGTCCCAAAAGCAAAAAAAAAATAAAGTGACAAAGTCAAAGAAGAATATTTAAATGATAAAGTAATGGAGAACTTTCTAATTATGGAAAGTAGTTAACCCTAAAATGAGGAAAATAGGTTAAGTGACCTAGAAATGGGTTGAGTGACCTAGAAAGTGAGGTGACAAAGACAAGGAGGAATATTTAAATGATAAAATGGAAAATTTTCTAACTATGGAAAGTAGTTAACCCTAAAATGAGGAAAATAGGTTAAGTGACCTAGAAATGGGTTAAGTGACCTAGAAGTGGGTTAAATAGATGCTTCTAAGAAAGCTACTTGGAAATTATAAATAAGAGGCAAGGATATCTTGTGAAATGCATCTCTTGAGTATGTATTGAAGATCTATTATGAGACAGAGGAGATCTGGAGGATCTCATGGACGCATCAAAGTTTCAGTAGTCTGAGATCATGATGGAAAAAGTCTCGAAAGTTTAGAAACTCTAGTTTTTTAAGTATACATAGGCTGGCATGAGCCAGTTCACATACATACGCAGGCTCAATGAGGCTAGGGAACGTACAGTGGATGAATTCATGAAGACTTTTTTGTGAGTTGGTATTATACTCTTGAAGAATGAAACAGGTTCCATATCTGCACTCTATGAGCTCAGATCTGCCATAGCAAATCTGGTATGGTTACATTGTTGTCTTGATGGATACTCTTACTTGTTGTGTGGTGAATGCTTAGTCATTCCTTGTATGGATGTTGTGATGTGGTTTGTGTTGGTTGATGGAGTGAGAAACACTCTTATGATTCAGTACTGATATGATTTCTATAGTATACTTTTTGCTTATACATGATGAGTAGCATTCATATTGTATGTTAGATAAGAATGAATAAGTTGTTGGAGAGCTTGGATGTGTTGTGATTGGTTATGGGTCATATTGGATAGTGAAAGACAAAAGAGAATGTGATTGAAGGTTGCATAGGATCTAAGTCGATCTTGAAGAGAAAACCCTAAGTAACTCAGATGTGATATGCAGGTTGTAGTACATACTGGTCGCGTACATACGCGAGTTTTACTATTGGTAGGACGCATACATACATGTGTTGCACTACCGATAGGTCGCATACCAGTGACAGATTGATATATGTTGAGGATTGTTTCCTCATCTCAGTTGGTGTTGAGGGTGTAAGTTGAGTCTTGCATTATAGAGCTGGTGCTCTTGTAGAGTTGTACTCTATTCAGTTGTTGTTAATAACCCAAGGACTGTAGTCTATAATAAAAAGAAAATTTTACATACATCTTTTGTTCCTTGTGGTGATGATTTGTTGATGATATATTGTTGATATATGTTCATATTTAACTGATTATAAATGACAACAATAAGTAATGTGTAAATGGTGATTGCTAACTTATGAGTTTTGTGAAGAGGAATTTTTGAAAAAAAGAGCCCTACACTATTCACCCCCCCCCCCTCTCAGTGTAGTCGGTGTGTCCAACAATTAGTATCATAGAAGGCCTTCACTATAAGCCTTAACAAGATTGGAGGAGATCCATAGACACACAAATGGATGATGAAGTTCCAATCCTTGATGAGGAAAACTATTCTACTTGGAGAATAGAAATGAGAGTGCATTTGAAAGAGATGGGAGCAGGTAATTAGAAGGCATCCATTGGTGGATTAGTTTCCTTGAAGAACATGTCAAAGTTTGCATCTCAAAGGGAAGGAAAGAATAATGATGCATTGGCTCTCAAGACCATTCTTAGTGGACTCTCAATTCCTATCAAAGAGAGCATGGGACAATGCACTACCACCAAGTATCTATGGCTAAATCTAGATGATACATACCAAAGAAAGAAGGATGATATTGAAAACAACTCCATCAAGACAAATGAAGGTAAAGAATCTCCAAAAACTCTTGGTTGCATTATTTCTAAATATGGTGATATTGACACAAAGGAATATCTTGAAGACATTTCAAATGAAGGCAAAGAATCATGTGATGATGTTGACAAAAAGGAAGATCTTGAAGGCATATCAAATGAAGGAAAAGAATCACGTGATGATGTTGGAAAAAAGCAAGATATTGAAGATATTTCAAATGAAGGTAAAGAATCCTCAAATACTCTTGATTGCAATAATTCAAAATGTGATGATATTGAATATTTTTCTACAAGTGAAGAAGAAAATCTAGAAATAGTGTGTGTAGAGTTTGATGGTAGTTATCCTATGAAAATAATAGAAGAAGAACTATCAGAACTTCAAAAGAAAGTTGAAGAGGTTCTATATGAATAAAATAATGACCATTACTATATAGACTATAGCTATCTTTCAGATAACACTAAAAAGTTTCTTAAGAAGAGTCAAAGACACATCTTGAAGTTAAAGGAAATTCTCAAAGAACAAGAAGAGAGTAATAAGACTCAATTGGAAGAAAAGGAAGAAGATATCACAATACTAAAGAATGAAAAATAAGATGAGAAGGTAGATGGTGAGATTAGCAAAAGTCTTGAAATTATTGTCCATCTCAAGACCCAAATTGAAGAATCGAAAAGGGTAGAGGAACTATTGAAGTATCAAGTAAATGGAAAGGAAGATTCATGTCATAATTTATAAGATGAAGTTGTTGATCTTAGAAACAAAGTAGAGAATTCAAACAAATTATTGAATAGCTCACAAATCTTGAATGAGATCTTGGAAAGTCAAAAATCACCAAATGATAAATCAGGTCTTGGATAAAAGAGAGAAGCTACACATGTTGAAGAAATCACCTCAAAGAAGCATGAGACAAGTCCCTCACTCTCAAAGGATGAAGAAAATGTTGCAAATCAACCATCTACACAAGGAAAATAAAGTTTCAAAAGAACAAAGCAAGGAAGACATCAAGAAGCCATACTTACACCTCAAAGAATATGGACACCAAAGCAAAGGTATGAAAGTGTTTTTCATGGTCAATGTCATTCATGTAATGAATATGGTCACAAAGCTTTGGAATGGAAATCTTATGCAAGGAGAAATAATGGAAGATTTCATAACACCATAAGGTGTTGGAGATGTGATAAAGTAGGACACATTGTTGCTCATTGTCATCGCATGAGATGCTATAGTTGTAGTGGATTTAGCCCCAAATCCCAAACACAATAAGAAATACCATGATGAGGACTTCATATAGCATGAATAGAATAAGGAATGAAGTAAGGAAGGGAGACATCTTTGAAAATATGGAAGCTCAGAGCTCAAGTTCTGAGAAGCAGGAACACCTTCAGAAGTGGGTGAAGAAGACTGAACAACGAGAAAATAATGGAAGCCTTAAGGGAAGCTTAAGTGTGTCATCTACAAAAGCATACGCAGGTGACAATGGTAATAGTCATGTACATACATAGGTTGACCTCGAATAGGTTTCGTACATACGTGATCTATCTATGCAGCAGGAAGCGTATATGTGGTAAAGCCTTGGGAAAAAGGCTATGCACATGGGTTGCATCTTGATGTGATGGTATAACTCTGTGTTACAGGTTCTAACATTGTTTGTTGCAGGTTTTCATGATTACATATTGTATTATGTAAAGTGATGATATAAAATGAAGGCTATCTTGTATGCATGGCACTAACCCATGACTATGGATTGAGGCATTTTATGTTGAAAAACAATGTTGGTTATGACAGTGAAGTTATGGCACTTTTGTTATGTGATATATCCTGATGATGCAAGCTAGAGATGTCATTGATCTATTTGAAGCACACTACTAGTACATGTATTTTTGGATGCTTAGTATTTTCTGTAGTGAGTGGAGGATTGAGGCTGATCTATTGGGGTACATGGCTGGTACATATTTAAGTTTCATTGATATATCTTATGATGTATTATTAGAAGCATATTCGCATATGGATGGACTACATCTTGGAACATGTAGTTGGTGATTTGATGAGGTGATCATGTTGTACATCATTGATGAGTCTGATCTATAGTTGATACATGATTGATACACTTCTAGTACATTGGTAGAGACACCTACTGGCAGTTTGATTGGCACATTTTTTGTGGTGGATTTGGTATACATGCATGAGGATTCATATTGTTGTGGTATTGGTGCATGGTTGATATACTTTCTTGGTACAAGTAGTGACACATGTTGATGTACATGTTTGATACAATCATAGATGGTATATGTTTGGATGATAGTACTTGGCTAAAAGTACACCATTGCTATTACTTAGCACATACTTTGGTACATGATGTATTGGATGATATAAGACACTTGATTGATTGAGATGCATGTTTGTGATACTTGATTCATGGTGGAGACATATCATGAGTGATATGACACATGGTTGGCATATTGGTAGATGCACATGGTTGGCATGTTCGTAGATGCACATGGTTGGCATGTTGGTAGAGGTATATGGTTGATACGCTCCATTGATGATATCTTATGGCATATTCTATGGTATTGATGTACATGGTTGATGTACATGGGTGTTGTGCATGGTTGGAACACAATTTGGTACATGATGTACTTGGTTGATGTTTTTTTCATGATTCTCTATTTCATTGTTGACATATATTTTTATTCATGATGTATGGTATGGCACGAATTGATGCATGGACAGGTTCAAAGATCGCCATAGAAAGAGTGGTTGATCTACGATTTGGTTTAGAAATAGCATTTGTAGCAGAAACATATTGCATTGGTAGCATATTTTTCATATTGCATAGAAGATAGGGGGAGACATACCCATAGGGGGAGTCATTATTCTTCCCATAATTCCAGGAGGAGATATTTATTAGATGCATACTTGGTAAAATAGATTTGTTCTTAAAGAAAGAGCACAGCGGCATAATTTCAGGGGGAGAAATGATCATAGGGGCAACATGAGCGATGTATCTTCAACATTACATCAGAGTGACATCCCTTGTTCAAAAAGGGGAGAGATTATTCAAAGGAATTCAGACAAGGCGAGAATCCCCAAGGAGAGTTCAAGCAGCGGGAGCATCACCAAGGGGAAAATGCCCTTTTCCATTGATGTCAAAAGGGGAGAGATAGTCACATTTATGTGATTGATGACTATTGATGTAGAGAAATTATGTGTCTACATGTTGACATCAATGATTGGTGTTGACATCAATGTTGGTATTTCCATCAATGCCAAAGGGGTAGATTGTTGGATTATGTTGTCATTTATGCCAAAGGTTTAATTGATGTCAATTGAGTGATTGATGCTAAAGGATGATTGATTGATTGATGTCAAAGGATTGAATTCAAGGAATTGATTGATGCCTAAGGATGATTGAATGATGTCAAAGGTCAAAGGTTTGATGTCAAATGAACAATGTCTTATCATAGTATATTGTTGAAGTATGTATTGTCCTTGATGTGAATGGATTGATGTCAAGTGGAATCATAGTCATATGATGCCATTGATATCATGCATAGATGAATATGGATCAATGCGTTGTCATTGATACATGATGCATAGATGAAGATGAATCGATGTGGTTTCATTGGTATATAATGGATTGTTGGATTGATGTAAAGATGAATCATTATTGTCTTATCATGGTTGATAAGGTGTACAAATGTATGAACTCCAAAGTGGTCCTCTTATGGCAAAAGCCCTCATCGGAAGACGCTTTACGGTTGAGTTATCCTAGAAGTATGGTTGGAGAACCCATGCTTATATATGGAATAATGAGATGAATATCAATGAATTTTTCAGTTGAACTATCCTAGATGGATAGTGCTTGTCATACCATTTCCAGTGGTATGTGGGATGTCACATAACTCCTCATATTTTGAGATTTATGGCCTTACGAAGTTAGAAGACCATCATATGTTGGATTGAAGCCCCAAAAGGTCAAAAAAGGTAAAGTTTCAAAGTCAAAGAAGAACATTTAAATGATAAAATAATGGAGAACTTTCTAATTATGGAAAGTAGTTAACCCTAAAATGAGGAAAATATGTTAAGTGGCCTAGAAATGGGTTAAGTGACCTAGAAAGTGAGATGAGAAAGTGAAGGAGGAATATTTAAATGATAAAATAGAGAACTTTCTAATTATGGAAAGTAGTTAACACTAAAATGAGGAAAATAGGTTAAGTGACCTAGAAATGGGTTAAGTGACCTAGAAGTGGGTTAAATAGATGCTTCTATGGAAGCTACTTGTAAAGTATAAATAAGAGGCATGGGTCTCTTGTGAAATGCATCTCTTGAGTATGTATTGAAGATCTATTCTGAGAGAGAGGAGATCTGGAGGATATCATGGATGCATCAAAGTTTCGGTAAGTATGAGATCATGACAGAAAAAGTATTAGAAGTTGAGAAACCCTAGTTTCTAAGGTATACACGGGCTACAGTGATTCAGGTCATATAAATACGTGGGCTCAATGAGGACATGGCATGTACAATGGATGAAGTCATGAAGAATTGTGTGTGAGATGGTGTCAGACTCTTGAATACTGAAGAAGGTTCCAGATCTGCACTCTATGGGCTTAGATCTACCATAGAAACTCTGGTATGGTTGCATTATTGTCTAGATGGATACTCTTGCTCGTTGTGTGGTGAATGCTTAAGGAATTCTTGGTATGGTTGTTGTGATGTGGTTTGTGTTGGTTGATGGAGTGAGTAACACTCTTATGATTCAGTACTGATATGATTGTTATAGTATACTTGTTGCTTATACATGATGAGTAGCATTCATATTATATGGTTGAGAAGCATGAGTAAGTTGTTGGAGAGCTTGTATTTGTTGTGATTGGTTATGGGTCATATTGGACAATGAAATACATAAGAGAATGTGATTGAAGGTTGTAGAGGGTATGATTTGATCTTGAAGAGAAAACCCTAAGTAACTCAGATGTGATATGCAGGTTGTAGTACAGACTGGCTGCACACATACGCGATTTGTACTACTAGTAGGGCACGTACATACGCATGTTGCACTATCAGGTCACGTACCTGTGACAGATTGATATGTGTTGAGGATTGTTGCCTCATCTCAGTTGTTGCTAAGGCTGTAAGTTGAGTCTTGCATTATAGAGATGGTGCTCTTGTAGAGTTCTACTCTATTTAGTTATTGTTGATAACCCAAGGATTGTAGTCCGTAATAAAAATAAAATTGTACATACATCTTGTGTTCCTTGTGTTCTTTGCGGTGATGATTTGTTGATGATATATTGTTGATATATGTTGTTGATATATGTTCATATTTAACTAATTATAAATGACAACAATAAGCAATGAGTAAATGGTAATTGCTAACTTATGAGTTTTGTGAAGAGGAAGTTTTGAAAAATTATCCCTACACTATTCACCCCCCCATCTCAGTGTAGTTGGTGTGTCCAACAGGAGTCTCTAAGACATATGGATCAAAACAATTCTTGCTTTGATGTGTATTCATCAACATCTTCATTGATAGATTCATCATCTCTCTGATATCCTACTTCTTTCTTTCTGTCCGTGGATTCATCTTTCACTACAATGCCTGAAAATAAAATCTCTTGAACCTATTCCTTATTTACCTGTCCTTCTTTTCTTTCAATTGTTTTTCAAACCTTTATGTATCTGACAACTTTCTTTTTCTCTGTAGAATTTTATTCATCTTGTTTTATTTCCAATCTTTCAATCTCTGGGACCTGGTCTTTGTTCACTTGTTCTTCATGTTTTCTTATCCATACTTTCTTACATATGATATCAGTGTTCTCTTTCATGGAAGTATCGATCTTTCTTCTACAATCACTAGCTATGTGTCCATAGTTATGACATTTGTAACATTCAATGTTACATGGGCCCGCCACATAGGCATTTCTTGCTTGAACATTTATTTTATAATCCCTTCAATTTGCAACCTTATGTCCAAAGTTAGTACAATAAAAACAATGACCATAAAATAAATTTGCGTACCTGTGAGTGAATGATCTTCTTTGTGGTGTAGTCCTTCTGAATTTTTTCCTTGACTGATCATGATCATGATTGAAGCTTCTTTGTGGCTTGAACATTGATGGTCTTCTTGAAGATGCATGTTCAATAGTTTTATTAGATTTTGGTTGACCATGATTGCTTCCTTTGAGTACTTCTGCATAACTCTTTTTATTTTCTTCATTCTTCTTTTCTTGCAACCTAGAATGATTCTCTTCATTCTCTATAACTAATGTGGATGTTTCTATCTCTTCAACATTCTTGTTGAGCCTGAAGATTTTACTTCTCAATGTGACAACTTCTTCTTCAATATTCTCAACCTCTTATTCTTTCTTCATCATCTAAGACTTCATGACTTCTTTTGTTCTTTTCTCTTCTTCAAGCTAGATTTTTAATGTGATTATTTCTTATTAAATTCCTTTCTCTTCTTGACCAAACTCTGACTCAAGATGGTTTAGATCGTTAGTTATTTCCTTAAGATGATCTTTCAATATCTTCTCTCTCATTTCTACTTATTCCTTCTGTGATGCTATGTTGGTTTCCAAATATTGTTTTTGATCTTTAGTATTTTATTCAATCTTTCTGGATTCTTCTAGCTGAGTTCTTAAGTTATCGATGACCTGTTGGGATTCTTCAAAAATGTGAACAATTTCTTTTTGTTTCATCAATTATTTCTTGAGTGACTTGTTTTCTTCTCTTAGGTCATCTAAGGTACTAATCAATTCCACTTCATAATTGTCTTCCTTTTCAATTAGTTTTTATGTCTCATTTCCTTCATGGAATTCTATTTCAAGATGTCCGCATTTTTCACAATTAAAGTAAAACAACATGCCTCTTGTGATTATGTACTCTTCATCTTTAGAATTGTTTTTGCATGGTGAACATAATTCTTCTTGATGTGTATCTGCATCTTCTTTGGCACTTTTTGAATCTGTGATGGGTGAAGAATGTATGTCATGTAACTTATCCCAAAGTTGTTTGGTTGATGAACATTTACCAACCTTTTCTCTTACCAGATTAGGTAATCCTTCCCAGATGAAATCCATTGATATTTTTTTATTCATCTTCAATTCCTTCTTGGTTGTAGTCTTTTCCCTTTTTGAACTATCATATTCTGTAACAACTAATAGCTTAATATAATGTCCCTCTACCTGTACAAATACTTTCGTCCTTCTAGTCCACATCTCATACTTAAAACCATTCTGACCATTAAACATTTGTACTCCATTCTCATAATAATCCATGATCTCCTTCCGGTGGTTAAATTGTTTCCTAAAGAAACTGGATATGATACCAATTGTTGTGTTACTGAGAGGGGAGATGAATCAGTAATAGATAAATTTAATCATTTTTCACCATAAAATGCAAGTATTATGTCAATGTAGCATTATCATCCAATAGTTGCAGAGTAAATAAACAATGAATAAATGAGAAATCACATACAAACACAGTACACCAGTGTTTTTACGTGGAAATCCAAAGCAAGAGAAAACCACATAATTCTTTTTCTTGTATGTATTTAACAATTGGATTCATTGGAAGCATCAAATTCCTTTGTTTTCCAACTACAACTAGAAGGAGGCTCCAACCCGCAAGTTTCTTAGGCTATAACCTAAGGGAAACTCCAACTCCCAAATTCTCTGGCTACAACTAGAAGGAGGCTACAACCCCCCAGTTTCTTAGGCTACAACCTGAGGGAAGCTCCAACTCCCAAATTCTTTGGCTACAACCAAAAGGAGGCTACAACCCCCTATATTCTCCGGCTATAACTAGAATGTGGCTATAACCACCTGTCCTTGCCTCGTCCAACCGCCTTGAAGTATAAGTAGAATGATGGAACCACTGCCACACTATCACTGTGAAATATATTGTTGTAAACCTGTACCAATCAACCTATAATCAACCCGTAACAACCTGTACGAATAACATGTGCCAACATGTACCTCAACCTATACCATAAACAAATGCATCAACCATGCACCAAAATTGTACCTCAACCTATCACAATAATTTATCCAAACAACCTATAGTCAACCTGTACCATGAACAAGTGCATCAACCATGCACCAACCTGTACCTCAACTTGAACCATCAATGAGTGCATCAACCATGCATCAAATATGTACCAATCATGCATCAAATACACATAGACTATGACTCATCAACATGTACCAACATCATCAACTATACACCTCATGTATGTGCCAACTCATCAACTACTTGTCTCAACCATGTACCCAACATGTACATCAACCAAAAGCCCTCATAAATTTCATCATCCAAATCTGATCTGATCACATATACCTCAAACACTCTACCACAAGTATGTACCTCAAACCACATGCTAGAACCTCATTGTTATACAACCTCTATCTGTACCAATAAATTCAACAACATATCTCAACCAAAGCCTTTTTTTCTTCTTGTAGCGTTTTGTTGCCGCGGTTTTGCTACCGCGATTTCTCTATCTCACTTTTCCTACTATAGTTTTTCTGCCACACTTTTCCTGCTGTGAATTTTCTGCCGCACTTTTTCTTCCGCACTTTTTCTGCTACACTTTTCCTGCCACACTTTTCCTACCGCAATTTTTTTCCGCACTTTTTCCACTACACTTTTCCTGCCACATTTTTTTTTTGCACTTTTTCTGCCGCAGTTTTCCTGTCGCACTTTTTCTACTACACTTTTCTCTATCAATAATACCTGCCTAAATAACCTTTCACAAAAATAGATATTCAATGATATTCAAGTGTGATTAAATGAGAGAGTCTTTCCTCTTATTTATACTTTCATGTAGCATCCTCAAGGGGTTACCTTCTAACCATCTTAACCCACTTTCCTTATTTTTGGGTTAACCCACTTATAACCACTTATCCACTTAACTTAACCACTTTCCATAATTAGTAAGTTCTCCATTAAATTTATTATTTAAATAATTTATTTTTCATCATCCTTGACTTATAGTACACTCATCACTTCACTTTATTATTTAAATAATTTCTTCTTGTCAAACACTTTGAATACTTTTTTGGACACACCTACCACACTTAGAGGGGGGGTGAATGAGTGTGGGGCTCTTTTTCCCAAAACGCCCCCCTTACACAAGAATCATTCGTTAGCATTCAACATTTACTCATTACCCATTGTTGTCATTTATAACCAGTTATATGTGAACATATATCAACAACATATATAAAAAATATATCATCAACAAGTCATCACCATAAGGAACACAAAGAACACAAGATGTGTACAATTTTTTTTTTATTATGGACTACAATCCTTGGGGTTTTTCAGCAACAACTGAATAGAGTACAACTCTACAAGAGAACCATCTCTATAATGCAAGACTTAGCTTACATCCTCAACATCAACTGAGATGAGGCAACAATCCTCAATATATATCAATCTGCAACAGGTATGTGACTTATCAGTAGTGCAGCATGCATGTGTATGTGCCCTACAAGTAGTACAACCCACGTGTATACGCTCCAAAGCAGTACTACAGCCTACGTATACGCTCCCAAATAGTACTACAACCTACGTATACCTTCTGACATATTAGGGTTTATCCTTCAATATCAACTCAGATCTTCTGCATCCAATTTATCATTATCTTCTTGTTTCTCAATGTCCAAACTAACCACCAGCCAGTCAAAATACATCCAAGCTCTCTAATAGCTTACTCATGCTCCACAACCAATCAATATGAATGCTACTCAATCATGCATAAGCAATCGACATACTATAGCCATCATATCAGTACTGAATCATAAGAGTGATGCTCACTCCATCAACAAACATAAACCACATCATAGAAACCATACCAAGAATTCCCTAGGCATTCACAACACAATTAGCAATGCTATCCATCAAGACAATAATGTAACCATACTAGTGTCTCAGTGATAGATCTGAGCCCATAGAGTGTAGATTTGGAACTTGCTTCAGTCTTCAACAGCTTGTCATCAGCTCAACCACAAATCTTCATGAGTTTATCCATTGTACGCTCCCTATACACTGATATCCTACATACTGTATGCACCATGTACATACACAACTTGCATATATGCACCCTATGCACAGACAGTCCGCGTATGCACAAGACAATAGGGTTTTTTCTGTGATTCCGAGAATTTTTCGTCATGATCTCAGACTTGCCGAAACTTCAATGCATCCATGAGATCTTACTCACACTCTCTTTCTCATAATAGATCTTCAATAATGCTCAAGATATCCACACCAAAAATGCTTTCACAAGAAGCTCTCCATTGATCCACAAAAAGGATGAAATGCAAGAGTCCATAGCTATCTTATTTATACTTTCATCCTCTAGGTCACTTAACCCAATTTTAGGTCACTTAACCCATTTCTAGGTCACTTAACATATTTTCTTTATTTTAGGGTTAACCACTTTCCATNTGATTTTGTCACCTTACTTTATCATTTCAATAATCTTTCTTGATTTTGTCACTTCTCTTTATTATTTAAATAATCCACCTTGCCTTTGTCACTTTACTTTATCATTTAAATAATGATTTATTATTTTAGGTCACTTTGACTTCTTTGACCTTGGGGGATTCAAGCCTTCATGTGGGGGTCCTTCATCTTCATAAGGCCATAACTCTCAAACCATGAGGAGTTATGTGACATTCCACATACCACCGGAAATGGCATGAAAAGAACTATCCATATAGGGTAGTTTCATCAACAATTTCCTTGACCTTGATCTCATTATTCCACATACAAGAATGGGTCCTCCAACCATTCTTCTAGGATAACTCAATCCGCAAAGCGTCTTCCCGTGAGGGATTTAACCATAAGGGGGCCACTTTGGAGTTCATCCATTTTTTCACCTATTCAAGCTTGATAAGATAATAATGATTCATCTATACATCAATCCACCACTACATCATATACATCAACTATGCATCATGTATCAATGACAACTTATTGATCCATATTCATCTATGCATTCTCATCAAGGACAATACATATTACATTACAACAATCATCAATCAATCAATCCTTTGGAATCAATCAATCACTTGACATCAATCAATAAAACCATTGGCATCAATGACAACATGATCCAACAATCTCCCCCTTGGGCATTGATGGCAATACCAACATTGATGTCAACACTAATTACCAATTATTGATGTCAACATGTAGATAAGGCATTCTCTACATCAATAGTCAATGTGACTATCTCTCCCCATCAATAAACATCTATCACATCAATATGATTCACTCTCCCCCTTTGAAATCAATGGCAAAGGGCCATTATCCTGTTGGGGATGCTCCCCTTGCTTGAACTCTCCTTGGGGCTTCTCCCCCTATATTGTTGTCGCTGAATAATCTCTCCCCTTTTGAACAAGGGATATCAATCTGATGTAATTCTGAAAACACATTTCTCATGCTCCCTCTATGACAATCACTCCCCCTGGAATTATGCCTCCATGCTCTTTCTTAATATATATGGATCTTTTCTAGGTATGAATCTGATAAATATATCCTCCTAGAATCATGGGAAGAAGAATGACTCCCCCTATGGGTATGTCCCCCCTATATTCTTTGGAATATGAATAATGTGCTACCATATAGCGATCCTTGGACCTGTTCATGCATCAAAATCATCCCATACCAAGCATCATGAAGCAAAATATATGTCAACAATAAAATAGAGAATCATGAGTAAAATATCAACCAAGTACATCCTGTACAAAATGTGTGCTTATCATGCACAACACCTATGAACATCAATCATGTACATCAACATCATGCAATGCGCCAAAAGATATCATCCATGGAATATATCAATCATATGCCTCTATCAACATGCCAACATGTGCATCTACCAATATGCCAACCATGTGCATCCACCAATATGCCAACCATGTGCATCTATCAATATGCCAACCATGTGTCATATCACTCATGATATGTCTCCATCATGAACCAAGTGCCATAATCATGTATCTCAAACAAATGCCAATTGTTGTGCTAATCAAGTAGTAACAATTGTGTAGTATCATCAAGCATATGCCTTCTATGAGTGTACCAAACATGTACATTACCATGCACCAATACCAAATAATGATGAATCCCTTACATGTATGCCAAATCCTCCATAACACATGTGCCAATCAACCTGTTAGTAGATGCATCTACTAGTGTATGAATCATGCATCAACTATAGATCATCAATGATGTACAAAATGATCATCTCATCAACTCACCAACCACATGTCCTAATGTGTAGCCCATCCATATGCCAAATGCATCAATCTTTCCAACAAGTAATATTTCCAATACATCATCAAGATATATCACATAACCAGGTGTCATAACTTCACTGTCATAACCAACATTGTTCTTCAACAGAAAATGCATCAATCCATGTTCATGGGTTAGTGCCATGCACCCAAGATTTTATTTTACATCATCACCTTACATAATCCAATATAGAATCATGATAACCTTCAGCAAACAGTGTCAGAACCTACAATAAACCATGTCAGACACCGCATCACAGAGTTATACCATCACATCAAGCTGCAAGCCATGTGCATTTCCTTTCTCCCAAGGCTTTACCACATATACGCGGCATGTTGCACAACAACTCACATATGTATGTGACCTATTCAAGGTCAGTCTGCGTATGTACACGATTGTCACCACTATCACCTATGTATGCCTCTGTAGATGACACTTTTGAACTTCCCTTCAATCTTTCATTATGTTTTGGCTGCTTTGTCTTCTTCACCCACTTCTATAGATGTCCTTTCTCCTTAGAACTCGAGCTTTGAGCATCCATCTTTTCAAAGATGTCTCCCTTCCTTACTTCATTCCTTCTTCTAGCCATGCTATGTGAAGTCCTCATCATGGGATTTCTTATTGTGTTCCAACACTCCTGGGATTTGTGGCCAAATCCACTACAGTTGTAGCATCTCATGGTGTTACAGTGAACAACAATGTGTCCTACTTGATCACATCTCCAACACCTCATGGTGTTATAAAATCTTCCATTATATCTCCTTTCATAAGATCTACATTCAAAATCTTTGTGACCATATCCATTACATGAATAACAATGCCCATGAAAAATACTTTCATACCTTTTCTTTGGTGTCCCAAGAATAGCTTCTTGATGTATTCCTTGCTTTGTTCTTTTGAAATTTTCTTTGCCTTGTGTAGATGTTTGTTTTGCAACATTGTCTTCCTTCTTTGATGGACTTACCTCATGCTTCTTTGAGGTGCTTGCTTCAGCATGTGTAGCTTCTCCTTTGTATCCAAGTCCTGATTTATCACATGGTGATCTTTGAATTTCCAAGATCTCATCCAAGATTCATGAGCTATTCAAGAATTTGTTTGACTTTTCTACCTTCTTTCTAAGGTCAACAATTTCAGCTTCTAACTTACAACATGACTCTTCCTTTTCATTTATTTGATTATTCAATAGTTCCTCCATTATTTTGGCTTCTTCAATTTGGGTCTTGAGATGGACAATGATTTCAAAACTTTTGTTAATCTCATCATCTACATTCATATCTTCTTTTCCATTGTTTAGTCTTGTGATTTCTTCTTCCTTTTCTTCTATTTGAGTCTTACTACATTCTTCTAGTTCTTTGAGCATTCCCTTTAACTTCAAGATGTGCCTTTGACTCTTCTTGAGAAAAATTTTAGTGTTATCTGAGAGATAGCTATAGTCTATATAATAGTGGTCATTCCTATATTCATATAGACCTATTTCAACTTTCTCTTTAAGATCCAATAGTTTTTCATCTACTTCTTCCATGGGATAACATTCAATTGATTTTATCCAAACTACTTCTATATTTTCTTCTTCACTTGTAGAGAAAAATTCAACATCATCACATTTTGAATTATTGCAATCAAGGGTTTGTGTAGATTCTTTACCTTCATTTGAAATGTGTTCGAGATATTCCTTTTTGCCAACATCATCACTTGATTCTTTGCCTTCATTTGAAATGTCTTCAAGATCTTCCTTTTTTCCAACATCATCACTTTTAGAAGTAATGCAACCAAGCGTTTTTGGAGATTATTTACCTTCATGTGTCTTGATGGAGTTGTCTTCAATGTCTTTCTTCTCCTTCTTGATTTGATATGTCTCCTCTAGCTTTAGCCATAGATCCTTGGCGGAAGTGCATGTCCCGTGCTTTCTTTGATAGGGCTTGAGAGTCCACTAAGAATGGTCTTGAGAGCCAATGCATCATTCTTCTTTCGTTCCCTTTGAGATGCAAACTTTGACGTGTTCTTCAAGGGAACCGATCCACCAATGGCTACCTTCCAAATAATTGCTCCCATTGTCTTCAAACATAATCTCATCTCTATTCTCCAAGTAGAATAGTTTTCCTCATCAAGGATTGGAAATTCATCATCCATTTGTGTGTCTATGGATCTCCTTCAAGCTTGTTAAGGCTTGTAGTGAAGGCCCTCTCTGAAACCAATTGTTGGACACACTTACCACACTTAGAGGGGGGGTGAATGAGTGTGGGGCTCTTTTTCCCAAAAATTCCCTCTTACACAAAACTCATTCATTAGCATTCAACATTTACTCATTACCCATTGTTGTCATTTATAACCAGTTATATGTGAACATATATCAGCAACATATATCAACAATATATCATCAAAAAGTCATCACCACAAGGAACACAGAGAACACAAGATGTATGTACAATTTTCTTTTTATTACGGACTACAATCCTTGGGGTTTTTCAACAACAACTGAATAGAGTACACCTCTACAAGAGCACCATCTCTATAATGCAAGACTAAGCTTACATCCTCGACATCAACTGGTATGCGGCAACAATCCTCACCAGATATCGATCTGTAATAGGTATGTGACCTGTTAATAGTGCAACATTCGTGTGTACATGCCCTACCAGTAGTACAACCCATGTGTATACACACCCAAGAAGTACTACAACCTGCGTATATGCTCCCAAATAGTACTACATCCTGTATATACCTTCTGAGCTATTAGGGTTTATCCTTCAAAATCAACTCAAATATTCTTCAACCAATTTATCATTCTCTTCTTGTTTCTCACTGTCTAAACTGACCACCAGCGAATCAAAATACATCCAATCTCTCCAATAGCTTACTCATGCTCCACAACCAATCAATACCAATTGTACTCAATCATGCATAAGCAATCAACATACTATAGCCATCATATCAATACTGAATCATAAGAGTGTTTCTCACTCCATCAACCAACATAAACCACATCATAGCAACCATACCACGAATTCCCTAGGCATTCACAACACAATAATAAATTATATCCATCAAGACAATAATGTAACCATACCAATGTTGCAGTGATAGATCTGAGCCCATAGAGTGCATATTTGGAACCTGCTTCAGTCTTCAACAAATTGTCATCATCTCAACCACAAATATTCATGAGTTTATCCACTGTACGCTCCCTATACACTGACAACCTGCGTACTGTATGCACCCTGTACACCAAAAACTTGTGTATAGACACCCTATGCATAGACAACCCGCGTATGTACCAGAAAATAGGGTTTTTCTGTGATTCCGAAAAAAATTTCGTCATGATCTCAGACTTGCCGAAACTTCAATGCATTCATGAGATATTCCTCACGCTCTCTTTCTCATAATAGATCTTCAATCATGCTCAATATATCCACACCAAAAATGCTCTCACAAGAATCTCTCACAAGAAGCTCTCCATTGATCCACAAAAAAGATGAAATGCAAGAGTCCATAACTATTTTATTTATACTTTCATCCTCTAGGTCACTTAACCCAATTTTAGTTCACTTAACCCATTTCTAGGTCACTTAACCTATTTTCTTTATTTTAGGGTTAACCACTTTCCATAAATAGAAACTTCTCCAATACTTTATCATTTAAATATTCCTTCTTGATTTTGTCCCCTTACTTTATCATTTCAATAATCTTTCTTGATTTTGTCACTTCTCTTTATTATTTAAATAATCCACTTTGACTTTGTCACTTTACTTTATCATTTAAATAATGATTTATTCTTTTAGGTCACTTTGAATTCTTTGACCTTGGGGGCTTCAAGCCTTCATGTGGGGGTCCTTCATCTTCGTAAGGCCATAACTCTCAAACCATGAGGAGTTATGTGACATTCTACATACCACCGGAAATGGCATGATAAGCAATATCCATCTAGGATAGTTTCACCAACAATTTCCTCGATCTTCATCTCATTATTCCACATACAAGCATGGGTCCTCCAACCATTCTTCTAGGATAACTCAATCCACAAAGCGTCTTCCCATGAGGGCTTTCACTGTAAGGGGAACACTTTGGAGTTCATCCATTTATGCACCTTATCAATCATGATAAGATAATAAAGATTCATCTATACATCAATCCACCACTACCTCATATACATCAACCATGCATCATGTACCGATGAAAACTCATTGATCCATCTTCATCTATGCATTCTCATCAAGGAAAATACATATTACATTACATCAATCATCAATCAATCAATCCTTTAGCATCAATCAATCACTTGAAATCAATCAATGACATCAATTAATCAAACCATTGGCATCAATGACAACATGATCCGACGTACTTTGACCTTTTGGGGCTTCTGGATGACTCATGAGGGTTCTCCAACTTCACATGGCCATAACTCTCTAACCGTTAGGAGTTGTGTGACGTTCCACATACCACCAGAAATAGCATGACATGTACTATCCATATAGAATAGTTTTACCTACAAATATATCAAAACTCATACCATTATCCATCAAACAAACATGGGTCCATTACCCAAAACTTTGTGTTACCGAAATTCTCTACAGTACTTTCTTCAAGGGTTGACATCAATGAGAACCAACCCAATTAATCAAAAAGTTATACTTGTTGGAATTTAGGGTTTGTGACTAATACAGAAACTATTCCCTAAGAGGTGTTTGAGATAAATTTAAGAAGTGATGTTGGCATTTATATGTGGACCCATTTGGACCTAGGATATTTATGTGGACCCATTTTCTAAGTGGACCCATCTTGATGGTGTTCATATATCAATTGTGGTGAATCTAGTTTTTGATGATGATGATGTATCAGTTATGGTGTATTCAATTTTGATGATGATGATGTATCAGTTTTAGTGGAGATAGTTTTGATGATGATGATGATGTATCAGTATTAGTGACAGTGTATCAGTGAAAGTATACCAGTGACGATTTATCAATGATAGGTTATTGGGTTGAACCAACATTTATGATGATGATGTAACAATATATCAGTGATAGTACATCAACGACAGAAAAAAATGACATGTTTTATGATGATGATGTATCAATATCAGTGACAATAATAGTGACAAGTTGAGACTCCTTCAAGTTGGAGCTGGAGAATATAGGGAGTCATAGCTTCCTTCATATTGGAGCCTGTAAATCAGGGGGTTGGAGTCTCCTTCTAGTTGGAGCTGGAGTATTCAGGGAGTTGTATATTCCTTCAGGTTGGAGCTGGAGAATCTACGAAGTTGTATCTTCCTTCAAGTTGGATCTTGTAAATAGGGGGTTGGTGCCTCCTTTCAGTTGGTGCTCAAGAATATTGGAAGTTGGTTCTTCCCGTGAATGTAACATTAAAGATATATATATTAAAAAGTGTTATGTGGTTTTCTCCCATTTGGGTTTCCGCGTAAAATTCTTATGTATTGTGCACCTGTGATTATATGTTTATGATATGTTAAATGTTGTAATACTAGGAGGGGGGGATGAACCAATATTATGTAGGTTTTACCTTTTTCATAATTCTTCATCTCCAATTGGAAGGAGGCTCCAACCCCTTATTTTAAAGGAACAAACCTGAAGGATATTTCGATCTCTTTCCTTGCACCACCCCGTATCCCTGAAATATAAATGGAGACTCAACATGTCACTACTACTATTACTGTCACTGTCACTGATATTGTCATTATCATTGTCCCTAATATTATCTTTGTCACTAATACTGATACATCATCATCATCAAACTATCATTTTCACTGATATTGATACATAATCATGATAAACTTTTCATTTTCATCAATACGGATACATCATCATCATCAACCTATCATTGATATTGATACATCATTATCAATATCATCATCAACGTAACTAGATCCACTCACATAGATCATATTCCAAGATTACCAAGAACATATCTCAACCATATGCTCAACATCACTAAGATATGCATCAAATCATGTGCTAAGATATATGATCCATAACATCCATCAACCATGTACCAAAGATATGCCTCAAGCATGTGCCAACAACAAGATGTGCATCCAACTATATACCTCATACATGTGCCAAATGTATGCCTCAAACCATGTACCAAATATGTGTGCTAGTACATCACCAAGATGTGCCTCAACATGTATCACCAAGACATGTACCTCAAACATATGCATCCATGTGAAAAAATAGCCTCCAAGACATGCCTCAAGCATGTACCAAAAACAACCAATGTATATACCTCAAACATGTGTCATAATATTACTAATATGTGCCTCAAACATGTATCAAAACATCATTGACATATACCAAACCAGGTACCAAGATTTCCAAGATATACTTTCAAATGATATGCCAAAATATCACCAGGCTATGCCTCTAGCCATGTGCCAAAGACCTTCATGATATGCCTTAAACATATACCATAACCATCAAGATGTGAACATAAAAAACACATAGAAATAATACCTTACATTCTGTAAAAATTGGTATATCATATCTCAGATCATCCAACATACAAAGATAACTCCTTATTCAATCTTCCCTCCAGCCTCGCTAGAAAATACCAAGCAACAGGCAGGGCCTCGTGTGATGAAATTTGTTCAACCCGCAAGGTCCTTGCTGGACACCCTCTATCTGACCCATCAACACCTTCTTAATTAGGGTTTTTCAGAAACCATTTTCCTTCTTTATCTATGAGACTTTCTTCCTTAGTACTCCTTCACTTCCTCAGATTCACTACCTCAGACTCACTAAGAGATCACATCCTTTCTTGATGATTTGTTCAAATGAGAGGCTCTTTGATGTGTATTTATATTATTTCAAGTAACTCCTTTACTTGCTTTAGGGTTGACCTATCACTTTTTATTTGCAACAACGTTTATATTTTAATTAATTTTGGGACGACTTGTAACTTCTTATCCATAGATCTAGGGCTTCTTGACCATACTTTGGGGATTTATCTTTAAGAGGGAATAAATTCTCACCCATAAGGAACCACATGATGTACCACCTACTGCTGGAAATGACGTGACGAGGACTATAAATATATCTATGTGTTACATGCATTTGCAATGTCCTTCGTGGTCTTCTTATTCAATCAACTTCGGGCTCCATGACCACATCATTGGGGATTCTTAACAACTTAAACACTTGGCCATATTTCCAGGGTTTCTTGCAGACATATTCAAAGAATATTCTTGTGAAAGCCATGCTTAGAGTTATGTCATAAGGGGACCACTTTGGAGACTTCTTCAAATACACCCATTACTTGGACTTCTTCTAGAGTTGACATCCTTGACAACTAACATTTCTGGTGTACTATGTATCTATTGTTATGATGTGATGCATTGTTTATGATTATATGTTTATGATATGTTAAATGAAATCATAGGTGGGTGGAATCATTGATAAGTTAATGTTGTTATTGGAAATGGTAAAATGTGCTCAATATTGATTCACCCCCCTCTCATTATTGGTGAATATTCCAACATTAAATGCAATCATAAGTGAATGGAATTGTTAATAAGTTAATGTTGACATGTTATGGTTAAAATGGTAAAAAGTGATCAATACTAATTCTCCCCCCCTCAGTATTGGTAAATATTCCAACATATGTCACAACTATGAGGGAATATTTACCAGAAATATTAAACCCCTTATACCTAGAGTGGGAACCACCTACTGTCTCACCTTTATAAAATCATGAATATACTTTGGTCTATGATGAATCTCTCATTGAGGAATTACTGTCATTTTTAGAATCCATAGATTTGTTTTCTATTTATACAGATATGTTTGATAATGATCTCTCGTGTGAGAATTCACCAACCTATCACTCAGTGGAATCTTCACACTATTCTCACAATGAAACATTGAATGATAAGCGAGAGCAACATGATTCCCAAGATTGATTGATCAAATAGTCACTCTTAATGACATTCCATCCAATATGCACAATGTTGAAAGTCCTTCAAAATTCAAATTTCTAGAATATGTTGAATCCCAATTTTATCATGATAACCCTGTTTTCGATGACTATTTTTCTTTTCTAGGATTGAATGTGATCGTCAATGTATCATCCAATGATATTTTACAATTTTGAAATTCCTAACCTTGATTCATACATGTTAATTATAGAAGAGACAATTCATGAAGATAAGAACGGGTTTTCAAATCCCCATGAATAAATCATATCAAATGAACAACCCATCACCAGGCAAGGCATAGGAAACATTGAGTTGATACAAGAAATGGTGTCACTTAAATATTGTCTGTAATCACATGTCAATATTTAGGGGAAAATGCATCACTCATCCTTGGATTGTATCTCAATACTCCAACACTCCTCACATGATTTTGATGATGTTAGAGGAGAAGTCTTGGAGTCATCTTTCACTGAATGTTTCCCTCGAACAATCACATATTATTTCTCCTTTTAGTAGGTGGGCTATGTAAAATGCATGCTCAGAGATATTTTCCTATATAATGCGTCACTTTGGTTTTAGTTGATGGTTATGTTAGGTTCTCATTATCTTACTTTGACCTCTGGGATGAATGATATCATCAATATAGAGACTCCCCCACAAAGTACATTTCATGCAAATTTCATTTTGGGTCTCATTCGGTATACCACTCATTTTCGAATTCCTTCCAAGGATCCTATGATATTCATTGTAAATTTTACGATGGAATTGAATATTGGTTGGAGAAATCCTACATGTCTACATTTCCCATGAATGATAATACTACCAAATTTAACATGTTAGGTAGATATGTGCTTGATTCAATTCTTCCTAACTGTGAACTCTCACTACTCCATTTTATACTATTGACTTTTGATGAACATGTGGTTGCAAGTTTGGAGTTGTTTGAATGGATACACTGACACTATGCTTTCACATGGTCTTTTTTGAGCCAGTGTACGATAGATTAGGAACGCGAGTAGCATAGTCCTTTTATTTCCTTGTCTACTTAAGTAGGATAGATGCTTACTTCCATTTTTCTTGGGTATCATAGATTTTGTTTTATCTTTTTTTCTTGAATAAAAGCCATCAATTGTTATTAGTTTTGTTTACAACTCAAGATGACTTGTTTTAGTATTAGTTTCTTTTTTCATGAAAACTTTCTTCTTTTCAATTGATGCCTTTAATTTTCTTGTTTGATTGATCTTGGATTAACTTTGTATTTCATTCATCTTCATGAGGAAACCATGTGCAAAATACTTTGATAAAGTTCAACTGAAAAATTTTTCTTCTCAAGTAACATTCACTCTAATGATTGACACCTGAACAAATTACGATCCTAAGCTGCTGAAAAAGTATCTCTTCTAGAATATTTTGCATTTTGGAGAAGGTGGAAACCTGGTTGAAGGAATCCTATATAAAATATTTCCCATGAATGATTGCATTAGAGAAATGTCACTAAGTCCTTGGGAAGGAATCATATTGTTTGTTCATGGCCTTGTTATTCATAATCCACAATGGTTGTGCAAGCCCTATTGATCAATCTTTCAATGGTTATGTTTCTCGCAAAATCTTTAGGACCGACAGATCAATGTGGTGGTATCGTGGGTCCATTCTCTTGGTTCTCGAAACAAAGACTGGTGATACAAAATCTAGCCACAAACCTTCTCAACAACTATTCTTCTCTATAGACTTAAATCCTTCATGATGAGCTAATTTCAAGAATACAAAAGGCAGATCATAGATTTGTTCAAAATAAATTCAAAACCCTATAGTAGATTGAGATCACCATACTTTAATTCTTTCATGATAGTGTTTGTTGAGTATAATCAGTGAGTGTTTGTTTCTCTATAAAGAGGTTGTGATTGATACTTTCAATACATATATTCTTTTCCAAATCATAAAGTTTTTTTCATTTATTGGGAAAAGAAATAGTGCATTTCATCTCTAGCATGTATCTCTAGTAGAGAACGTCAAGTGTTTCTTTCCCTTTTACTATTTTAAGTATACTGGAAATATTGAGGGTTACAAAGAACATACACAGAAACAATTCGATGTTACCTATTGCACCACAAGCTCCTAAGTCTGAATTTTGAGGTCAAGTACTCTTCCTATCATCTTCGGTGACAAGATATATATTTGTTCTTTGGTCCTGTGAGCTCAAGTGGATGATATTCATATTGTTATCATCATACATGATCCATTCCAAGGGTGAAAATTTGTCAAAATGTTATCATTATAAAGATCAACCTTCATAAAACCAGATCTTGGAAGACCTACGTAGTATTTTGCAGATAAGATGGCTTCCTTTAATGACTTGGATATCTTTACTTACGATATTTTCATTCTTGTTGAAGTTTGAAGGTATATTTGGAGTCCCTCTTGACTTAGATTTAACCCTATTGATTTGATTATCCATTATATTTCTCCACTCTTAGGTTGACTGAATGGTTTTCTCTTAATATGGTCTTATTTGGGTTTTTCCGTGACGTTCATTGGTCAAGTTTCATTTATATTGATCTCGTTGAGGGTTTTGCATCATGATGTTTCTGTTTCTTTTGGAATTGGCATTTTAAACCATTGAAAAAGCAGATACATCTAAGCCAATTCATGAAACTCTCAATGAAGCTCTTCAAGGAAATGGTCTGCAATTGTTAGAGGAGGTTAATCAAGATTACTCTTTCAAAACTTAGCGAAGAACAAAAAACAAGAATCATATAGTAGACTGCACATTCACTTGCATAAGTACCACCTACTGGTATGCAATCCCATGATTAGGGGTTTCAAGAAGAGAAATGTTAAACGTAGCCTTACTCTTTCATTTCCATTTACATTGATGATGTGGAAACTTACCTCAATTTACGATATTGAACCTATTCGAATCACATCATACATGATATACAACCCAGTTTCAATGAATTAACAATGGAAGGAGTGCCAATAGTAGTTGTTATATATGCATTCATATCTAGGGAAGAACTAGTGGTCATCACAGACAAATTCATTTGTTGCCTGAAAGGGGACTCCACTCAATATATGAGTATTCAAGCTAAGCCGTCTCTACCTCTCTACTAGGATCTAAACAATAGGAATTGGTAAGATTCATGATTTCACTACATGCGTCCCAACATGTATGGTTCCTTATTTTTCAAAGCATTATATTTTGGTTTAGTGTCCCGGGTCATCTAGATATAGACTTCAGTTCTAGTTCTTGTTGTGTGATATCTATGAACATGTTTTTCAGGGAGGGAATTATCTTATTCAACATTGGTTTTGGTTAGATATTATAACCAGTTAAACATGCATGCTTGAAAATGGATAATAAATCAATATGAACCATTGGTCATTAGTTTTAAATGGTGATATGTGTTTCCACTTATGTGAAGATCTCTCTCGTTGAAGGTGTTTCTCACTTGAAGAGAAGGACACCGCTCGAGGAAGAAAAATGGTTTCAGAAAATTGGACATGATCATGAGACATGTCGTCTAGGAATTTTATTTGCAAACTTTCTTATTTGGGATTCTACCTTTAAATTCTCTGCACATGATTGTTTTGAGTCTTTTCTGAAATTTTTTGGGTTGAAATCAATATTATTCCTTGAACATTTTGTCCATGTAGGTACAAGTGCACAATTGATATCACACCCCTTACTTGAACCAGTAAGGAGATGAGCATGCCATGTTGATGAATAAGTTGTAGAGTTGATAGACATAGAAAGTGAGTGAATATCCTGTAGGGCCAAAGCAAAGCATATGATGGGTAACAAATGGAATATCTTGCCATCTCGTAATCCCTAAAGCACAAGGTTGTAAAGAAGAGATGATTTTTTTCAAAAACTCATGATGAGAGATGCAATTATAAGCCAATGTTAGCATCAAACCCCATATAAATGAAATCATACGAAATGATAGGATTTCATAGGGATTAGTGTTTTCAAGAGGCTGCAAAACTACTTGTTGTGTTAGGATGCATGAACATTATTAAAGCTACTAGAAACACTGACATTTTGATTTCTTTTTTCAGTATACTCTCTCTTGATGATGGCTTATGTTTAATCATCACTTTCATTTTTTCAATTGTAGCAGGTTTCACGCTTATTTTGTCTTCTAATTTTGAATGCAACTTCTCTCTTTCATTCCTCATCATTTTTTCCATTGTTGGTAGATCATTATATAACTTATGTTTGTCTTATGATTCTTGATTATATTTGATGAAAAAAAAATATATCACCTCTGTAATCTCATACAGGAAACACCTTTGCACTGGAAACATGACTAAATCATCTTGAGTATCTTTCCTAACTCATGAGTTGAACGTGAAGGTCATATTGAAGATGAATCATAAATATTTTGGAATATTATGATAGCAATCATACCGTGACTTAATAGAGTGGTTAATCAACAACCATTTTTTCATGTTGGTTGGTGAGTAGATCCTATGTAATAGGGGAACCAGCCACACACTAAGTAGTTTCTCATGTGAAAGGTGAAGTGTCAAAGTATAAAGGGTAAAAATAAAAATGGATAACCTTATTTATTCAGGTGCAACAAATATACAAAGTAAGTATCAATATCTATAAGTCATCCCCTATCAGGATAAAATAAAACCATCACTTTATCCATCCACTAGATGATAACAAAACACTAAATAAATCAGGAAGGAATGGGAAATAAAGCTTGACCAAACTAGGGGACATGTAAATATCTCCATAGTGGCTATGGATTCTCGTTGGAAGTGGATAAAGGTTTGCGATGTCATGGTGACTCCATTTGCGCTATGGATGCTCACGGGAAGTGGAGAAACACATGAGGGGTAATATATACAAAACTAGTGAAAATGTTTCCATATCCCAAACCTATATCAACCCCATGACAGAGATTCCAACATGAATTTTTGACGTAGTTTAAGGAAATAAATATCACCATTATTCATCCTCTATTTAAAACAAACGAGTTGTACTAGATGACATGAAAGCATCACCAGTGAGCCCACCACAATGGAATATTTTAGGTAACTGTTGCACATTAATTCCAAAATTTATGATGTTAAAAGTAATTATATGGCCCTATACGTTTTTTCTCATAAGTAAGGGAAGACTAGAAGAGATTTTGGCTTCACCTAGTGTGTCACTAATTGTTGTGCCCACACAACACCCTCCCTAGTTTCTTATTTTACCTTTTCTCTAAGAGAATAAATTGGGACCCCCTACTAAAATTTTCTAGTGGAAATCTTTTTAGACTCTCTGGTGCAAATGGAAAATGCCAGGTCTCTCTTCTCACTCTCCATACTTTACCATTTCAATGATTTTAAAGAAGAGTCTTCCCCGCTAATACATTGTATATTGGTGAGCTTCCTCTTTCCATCGTCGATACAAGATATATTGATGAACATCCTTAGTCCTCCACCGATTCAACCCATATCGGAAACTTGTGTTTTTCTTCATGGATATGCAAGTTGAACCAACACTTAAAGTTTTTCCAATAGCTTTCTCTTGTATCAGCGACCGATATTTCATCAACCGTCGATGCACTAGAACCCATTAGTCCTTGAACACTGATACACCGGTGCTTCATCTACTTCCAACAATCGATATACATTGACATATATCCCCCCATCTTCGTTGATACATTATGTGTCAAAAGGGTTCCTTTATTTCTCTTTGATACATCACATATCAACAAAGTTCATCTCTCTCTTTATAATACACTGCTTGCCAATGAATTTCCCCCTCTTGTCTCTAGTATGCTAGAATAAATATGTTAACCCCTCATCAACATTGAGCATATCAATCATGATATTCTTTCCCTCTCTGAAATAGACCTTGTCAACTATACACCTTTATCTTGAGCTCTCTCCTATTCTCCTCTAGCTCAAATACTTCTCGTTGCGCTCATCAGTCGGGTTCTTATAATTTATAATGATTAATATTTCCATGCCTGACTGGATAACCTATGATCAATAGCCTACCTTTATTAATATACATTATGTTTTAGTCATAATTAAGTCTGTTTGTGTCGCCAACAATTTTCATTACACATACCATACCAACATGCTTGTTTTGCGCCTTCTTTATTTTATAACTAACCATGATCAAGAAAGTGTTTTCTATCATCAAGTAGGTTAATTGCAACATATATAAGAATCACGTTGTCTCGGATTTGCATATAAGAGGAGAATCGGTACTTCGATCTCCTAAATAGTGTTAAGTGCTCCAAATGTTAGTTGGTTGTTTTCTTGAGATTATATTTGTGAGCCACTAACATATGAAATCATCTCCAATGGATGAATTAAGAACCTATACAACATAGATAACACAAGAACTGACAGAATGAAATTCAAGCAAAGAAGTAGCGAGAATGGGGTATGAACTTTCATTAAAAATGTCTTTGCTTGCAATTTTGGGTACTAGTCAAGGTGGATTTTTCACTATCGAAATAGGATAGACGTATATTTTATGATATTGTGATTCCAATGCCACTAATGGAAACAAAATCCAAGCTCCAAAAGTGATAGAATCATCACTAAGTATTTCTCATAAAGCAAGCCTCGTTAAACGTGATATTCATTAAACATTAATCTCCTCAAATGCTTGAATGAATATGTAAGGTATATAACTAAAATCCCCTCATTTTCATCTCCACGTTACAAAAAATGATGCCTCGATCGAACATCGTATGAGAAAGTTATGGATTTTTGAACTCAATCTCTTATTGTTTCTTGTCGGTAAAAAGGATAGATAGAAAATTTTCAATTGGTATTCCTACATGGATGAGAGTTCCTCCTAAAATTGTTGACATGGAGGAGAGTTCCTATTAAACTTTTTGACATGGAGGATAGTTCGTACTTAACTTTCAAACATGGAGGAAAGTTCGTGATTAACTTGTTGGTGCAAAGGAGAGTTCATGCTTAAATTGATAGTACATAGGAGAGTTTGTGCTTAAATTTCAAATAAAGAGGAGATTTCATGCTTAGATTGCTAGTACAAACGAGAGTTCATGCTTAACTTGTCGACATAGGAGTAGGACCCTACAAAACTTTCTTTCGTATTTTGGTCATAACTTTTGACTCTGATACTCGTTTCATGCATTCCTTATACCATTGGAAAGGGATTTCTAATATATACAACTTCAAATTTATATGATTTTAGAGAATTTTCACAAATGGTTCACATTTTTAGGATCAATATATGTAACATCAACTAAAAACCATGGACAACACAATACTTCAACCAAGAGTAGAGGAACCAGAAACCGAACTCGGGGAAGCATATATGAACTCTCACTTAATTCATTTTCCAGTTCTATATGTTCAAATTTGTGGTTTTGATATTTTATTTTGATACCATTCTATGGTAACTTATCTATTTCATGTTGAATGGTGTCAAGTACCAATGCTAAATAAAGGTCACACTCAAAAATCTAGATAGGCAACGTGTAAATGAATCAAACCATGAAGGCACAACTTCTACACAACAAGGAAACCTACTGGTATGCAGAAATACCCATGAAAATATAATATATGGCTAAAAATGATAGACAAAAAACAACAAAAAAAATTGTCACAACATAAGGGGAGAAACAAAAGGGAATCATACTCAAACAACCAAAGAATAATTTTGAATATCATGATGGTCGAATATCAAAATTGGGGAGAGAAGAGTTTTCCAATGCCGAGACTAGTCATCATAGTGGGTGAGGTGTGATATGGCCAAAACCTATGATGGCCCATCAACACTAAAAGACAAATTTGAAATGTAACTGCATATAATACATTAAAGTATAAACATTTATATTGTTTATATTCCCTCATGATTCTGAAGAAGATAAGGAAAAAAGTTTGTAAACGAAAGGTCACAGGGAGGAGGCAGAAGACCAAGAGTAAATTCGAGTGTCAATAAATACGGGGATTAGATCCATGTAACAGGATTTTGGCTCTTGGAGCTTTCATGTACTATTACTGAAATTGTTAACAAGGAGACTTGTTTGGCCAAGTTATTTTCTGGAGAACTCTTATTCTCTTGTTGGACGTATTGTGGACTATTACTTTGTGTTTTTCTCAACACTTAGGTTGTTTAATAATGTACTTCGTATTGTATACTATTATCATATATGTTTTTTTCATTCTTATTTTGATTCTTCAAGGGATATTTCTCTGAATTCATGGGCATAAGACTATAAATAATTTTTTAAATACTAGACTATTCTTTGTTTGCAGTTATTTATTCATATTCTTATTTATGTTTTGTGTGAACTATTTCCTAGGCCATTGACAATAGCATGTATGGTTCTATGTTTTCTTTATGGTTAACTTATTTTATTTCCGGACGCATGCATATTATATTATTTACATTTCATTCTTTAGATTAGAAACCTTCATCGATGGATCATGTCACAACCGATAAACCCAAAACCATAAATGGTTGTTGGGACATAATCTGGATGGGTTCCCTATTCCAAATGGTGAGATGTATAATTGGGACTTCTCATCTGGGGTAACCCACACTTTTGACAAAGGGGACTTTTCCCTTGTCAACAAGATGACTTCAACACATCAAGACCCTTAGACCTGTGTGGAAGTACATGTCCATGCTACAAAAATCAACATAGAAATGGTGATTGAATGTATCAATATATAATTAAATGCATGTTTTGGTTCCCACCTCTTTTCAATACATGAATTTCCCCATACGTTCTTGTTGGACACACCTACTACACTTAGAGGGGGGGGTGAATGAGTGTGGGGATCTTTTTCCCAAAACTTCCCCCTTACACAAAAACTCCTTAGTTAACATTCAACATTTTCTCATTACTCATTGCTTTCATTTATAATCAGTTAGATGTGAATACATATCAGCAACATATATCAACAATATTTCATCAACAAATCATCACCACAAGGAACACAAAGAACACAAGATGTATGTACAATTTTTCTTTTTATTATGGACTTCAATCCGGGGTTTTTTTAGCAACAACTAAATAGAGTACAACTCTACAAGAGCACCAAATATATATGCAAGACTCAGCTTACATTCTTAGCACTAACTGAGATGAGGCAACAATCCTCAACATATATCAATCTGTCAACATAAACAAGTGCATCAACCATGCACCAACCTGTGCCAAACAACCTGTAATCAACCTGTACCATAAACACGTGCATCCAACCATGTACCAAGTATATATAAGTCATGTGTCAAATAATAATCAACAATGAATCATCAATATCTACCAACATCATCAACTATACACCTCATGTATGTGCCAACTCATCAACTGCTTGTCTCAACCATGACTAGTTTTGGATTAGTCAACAACCCCAACTTGAAATAATCATAATTGTGTACCTGTAATGAATAAATATCTGAAACTGATACACAATTTGCTTCAATGTTGTTTATGCAATTCCTCCAGGTGGAACTACTTGTAACCTCTCATAAAATGATTTATAGCAAAAATGGCATACCTTGATGAATTTTGGCTTATTCTAGAGAGTGACCTTGTAGAGAGTGCCCCGCACAAACTGTTCACTGAATTGATCTAAACCTTTTACACAACATACTAAAAATGGTACCCTAACCAACACATTTTGTCTCACTGAATTTTTATTTTTTATGAATAAGTTATGATGTTTTTACCCGAAACACTTGTTTTTGACTAGTTTCAGGACTAGCCACAAACCCTATTTTCCATGGAGTGTAATTCCAAAAATACAATGACCCACAAGCTGAATTTTTTACCACAGATACTTGGGTATGTTTTCTCAATGGAATATCAATTTCATGGTTGGAATCATTATAAAAACAAATTTATAGAAAAAATGGTGATATGACCTGTAATAACATACCTTAGAAAGCATCATCAAAAGAATTTATCCTCCCTTCAATTCCGGCCCTCTTTTCTTCACCTTCCTTATGAAATTCTGCTTAGATATCCTTGGTTACCTCAGTCACCTATATATATTCAATATTCTCAAGTGTTCCACACCAAAAATGCTCAATAATCTCTTCATCAATACTCCAAAAGATATTCTCACAAGAAGCTCTCCATTGATCCACAAAAAGGATGATCTACAAGAGACCATTGCTATCTTATTTATACTTTCATCCTCTAGGTCACTTAACCCATATTTAGGTCACTTAACCCATTTCT
>ML787835.1:606905-632716 GCA_009831015.1 Picea engelmannii | reverse complement strand
ATACATGAGAATTGTTTGTCTATATTAAAAAATGAGTTGAATTTTGAGTACATACGTATGGTAATTGAAACCAGAGGGTCATTGATTTGAGTTATAAATTGCATCAAATCCTACATAGCAGAACTACCTAAGAATAGGTGGCCAAAGATGTGTGGAGGGATAGGTTTACAATTGCAGATGTGTGTGCAAATATAAAACCACATGGAATTGTCATAACATAGTTCTTATTTATATTTATCATAGGTTGATCTTTTATAAGCAACTAAATCAGAGTTCACTTCGATTTTACAAATAACATTCACCTTGGCACCATAATACGTATGCCAAGTAATCTAGATTGTGGCACATGGATTTCTTCTCCTAGAAAGATGCCACATTATGGCCTTTCTTCCCATAGAATGAGAATGCCTTTGAGTACCAATATTTGGAAGTGATATGGAATTTCTTCTTACAACAATGAAAAACAAGAGATTCCTTATTTAATGCATACCCGTGATTCTTATTATTCTTCTTCTTCCACTTGATATTTTTGTTTCTTCCTCTAAGTGTAGGTGTACAGTGAGTATTTGAACTCTTCTCATCACTTCCCTTCTGTAATCCACCACAAGAAGTATGACGTGGTAGTGTGTTTTCACCTTCATGTATTTCTTCTCTTTCTTTTGATGAGCATGCCAACTGCACCATGTTCTTTTCCTTCACAAACATGATACTGGATTTCTTGTCCTTTTCCTCTTTTCCATCGAAATCCAGGCCTTCATGTTTGACTCTTTGTTCAACTACAATTATGCTTGGAATGCCTATATTCTATTTCCTAGTCCTTGTCCACTATAAACCATCTTCCTTAACAATTTTGATCTTATGCCTCTAGTACAATTTTCAAATTCACCAAGATTCTCTTCAAACATGTATATTTAAGGTAAGCTTACAATAGTAGTGTCTTTCATGGTGCTATCTTCAACAATGTAAATGGAAGGTGTATTTGCTTATATGTGCTCTTGGACAACTTCTTGGAGCTTTTCCAGTGCCTCCTCCTTCTATGCCAACTCTTGTTTTAGATAATTCATCATCTAAGTGAACCTATCCTCCTACCAATTATCCAACTGGATGGCATTCTCTCCCAAGTGTACAAGATGAAATATTATCTTGTCCCAATATACCATAACCACAATGATGGAGTCTTGGAGTTCAACAAATTTCTTCTTTATCAATAGAAGTAGTCTTATCAATTTCTCAAGGTTCTTTTTCATCTCCACCATCCTTCAGTTAAACATCCAAAACTATTCCTTCAAGTACTTGTTCCCTTGTTGAAGTTGAGAATTGATGGTGTGTATGTCTTCCAGCCTTTCTTTATTTTCTTTACTCATGTTTGGTCTAAAGGGTTCTAGTAGTTGCATCACGATCAAGGATTCAACTTTTATGATAACATATGATTTGTAATCGAGGGGATTATAGTCCACTCTCTTCACCAACATGGATGCTCTGAAAATTTAAAATTTGGTCTCTTCTCTTACTCTATCAAAACTAAGATTAGGCTTCTTTAATAACTATTCAGAATTGAATTCTTTAGGTTCAAAAATTGGGTACTTTCTTGGATTATATATTGTGGTTCCAAGGCCAATTCTCATCAAAATATCAACCTCCAAGAAATATAAATTGTCAATCACAATGTTATAAATAATTTTCAATTGAATAGGAACTTCAAGTTGTTTTCAAAACAAAAATGCACCGGTTTGTATGTGCATTTCTAGTACTTGAACCAAGGACGGATTTGTTCTCATTTATACTAGCACAATTCCCACCCTTTTATTTATGTTCAAGAAAATAAAATTTCTATTATGAAAGTGCCATGTGGTTTTACATTTTCACACAAAACTCCAATTATTTATTTAATTGTCAATTTGAAATTCGTTTGGAACTTGCAAAATGTCATGCACTCTATATGTCAGGGAAAATCATTCAAACATTGTTCTAGCTATGAAGTTGTAGCAAGAGAAAATGATCATATGAAAGGTTAGATATATATTTCTACAAAGTCACCAATTCTAAGACAAAAAACTAGAAAAAGGTTTAATAGTCTATGTTATTGCAGCTGAGCATGGAAGCACTTGGTGTTGTGACCCTCAGCTGAGTGGAAAACTAAAAGAAATAGCATCAAGATAATCTAATTCAACCATCCTGGAAGCCCTTAGGGATGTGATCCCAATTGAATGTAATTGAAATAACAACTAATCTAATTCAGCCAACACAAAATCCCTTAGGGTTGTGACCCTAGTATGAATGTAATTGAAAAAGGAAACAGACGAATCTAGTTGCAGAAAAACACACGTGGCCGACTACTGATTCTAAATGGTGATTTTGCTAAGAAATATTCTCTTATTTTCAATCTTGTAATCAATATCCAAAGAGATATGCGTAAAATATCATGAAATTTTGTTGATTATTTTGAAGCACGCCAAAATAAATTAAGAAAGGAATTAGATAAAAATAATAGAAGCAAACTGAAACATAGTATTTTAGTGTTGTAGCCAGATGGAAACTATAACCAAATACATGATAAATTTGTAAGCAAATCACAACACGAATTGAATCTATACCACAATAAATAGTACAATAGTACATGATTAAGGAGGGGGTCCTACCTCCCTAGACGAGGCCTTGGTGGAGTTATTCAATCACACATCGAACTTCAGATATTCATGAACATAGAAGAATTGCAGAAGAATCAAAACAATGATTTTATTATCAGGAGAGCATAATTCAAATTACAATCATTGATACCCCTTTAGTCAAATTGAGTTGGGTTCTTATACAATTCACACCACTCTTTTCTTAGCAAGAAAGAGTTTAGGATAGCCATGAAGATCTACGATCCTCGGGATGTTCTCAATTTCGTTTCAACAACCCAAATAAGATAGGAGACGTGTTTTTTCACAGGACCTAACATATTCATTAACTGGAAATGATCTGTTGAAGTAGTTGCTTCAATTTTCCTAATTTTGCGGCCTCTGACTATGAATTTTTCCTTTTCCAAAAAATTGTTTATTTCCAACTGTTCACAGTAGCAACCCAATTGTCCATCCACACTTTCCTAAATGATGAACTTACCGTTGAATATGGAAGACACCTCATTGATTACAGATGTCAGGATGGGGGTTGTAGCTACTCGTGAAGGCAGAGCTCCAACAAAGGTGGAAATGAGTGTTGTAGCAGAAGTGCTAACTGATGTTGCATCCAATGAGAACCATGTTGTAGCAACAGAAAATCGATTTGCAACAACTAGTGTTTTAGCAACCAAAAATCATGTTGCAACAACCTAACAAGGTTGATCATGTCACAACAATGGCCTGAGGGGTGTTGCAACAAATCTTCTTTAGTACATGTGATATCTTTGGGGAACAATATCTTAGCATTCTTCCATTAGTGAGCATAAAATTTCGACTTCCCTTTAATTACACTAGAAAACCACTTAGAATGACATAAGTTATGAAGATGCATACATGAGGTAAAATATATTGTTATACTCAAAATTAGGCAGGAAGGATAGGATAAAGTGGCACAAAAGGAAAGGTAAAGGTGTGAAATGGATGGTGTTTCAAACAACCATCACTACATTCAACAGTCTTATAATGGATCATCGCATACTTCTGCTAGTAAGTCCCTTTTTGAAACTTTCTTTGGATATTTTCCACCTTCGCCCTTGGATGTTATTTATGGAAGCGGATTTGGGAATGTTGGTAGAAGTAACATGTTGCTTTCCTTTGTCAAATTGAGATCCATGTGGTGTAGTTTTTTTATCCTTTGGGGGAGGAGGAGACACAGACTCATGTGTACTAGCTTTGTGAACATGTAATACTAGGTGAACTAGAGGTGAAGGAAATGATGCATTACTGACATAAGTGTGAATAGGTGGAGGAGGGGGATTAATGGGCCATTGATGGGAATCATAAGAAGCATGGGCAGGTATATTACCCCA
Source organism: Picea engelmannii (assembly GCA_009831015.1). Taxonomy (NCBI): domain Eukaryota; kingdom Viridiplantae; phylum Streptophyta; class Pinopsida; order Pinales; family Pinaceae; genus Picea; species Picea engelmannii. Next base: position 628,743 of record ML787835.1, on the reverse strand, counting down.
TCCATCACTATGAGGTTGTACAAGGGACTCGATAATGTTAACAATACCAGGGTGAGGATGCAAGATATCATTTGGGGCTGCTTGGGGTTGTGGAAAGGCATGCTTACCACCAAGGTTCAAATGTCCAGTTTAGATCAGTTGTTGGAAATCATCTGAGTCAGCATCAAAATTAATAGAGAACCCTAGTTTTTTAGTTCCCCTAGGCTTCCAAAAGGTATTAGGCCCTATGCTACTACCTCTACTGAAGAATCACATCTATATCATATAGTCCAATTAATACAAGTATAAAATACAATAAGATAAAACATCTAATACCATTTGTCATCATGATTAGATTGAATCTGACATGACCCAACCATGCAACACAAATAGAAGGTGAAAAGGAATAATGAAACATGAACAAAAATACATCATCCATCAATATCACCCAAATCTGCAATTCATGCATATTGATTATCATTTCCATAGAGAAAATTGTCTAAATTTAACTCCAAATATGTATGCAAGTGTTCATCATTATACCAATCAGTCAAAATAATTTCCAAATCATTTCATATCTTTTATTTTGTTCTTTTATCATGTTGATCACATCAAACTGTATCTTTTATTATGCATGTTATTTAATTATATAAGCATGAATGAAATGGAAATAGGAATTTAATGAAAAGGATTTTGGGAAATGACATATGTAAAGTGAAAATGATGAGGATAATTGGATCTATATAATTAACATGTGACTTCATTAAATCAACTTCATAATGTGATTAACCAAAGATGTCTTTACCATATATGTGTTAGGATATTTAGACACTTAGGAGTTAGTAAGATCTACTTGGTCTATTGTGTCGTTAGGTAAAAGTGTGTTTTCTAGTGTGTTTCTTTAGTATGCATTTGTAGTTAGGAAATCCGACGGTCATGATATGTTCCCGACATAGAGTGATCCGACGGTTCATACTCTCCTCGATCTTAACGACCATTGATCGATGGCTTAACACCCAATTGGTCCATGATATCTATTTAAAGAGCATGGAGGGTCATTTGTCGATGATCAATTGTGAGAAACTCTCTTGTAAAATCTCTTTGTAATTTTTTTCTTTGCATTAATAAACTACTCCAAGTGGTCGCGTTGGCTGGGGCCGTGGATATTTCCCCGTAGGGGTTTTACCATGTGAAAACATCGGTGTGTTGATCTTTGATTTGGTTATGTGAGTGGTTACTGAAGATGTTCATCCTCTTTTGGAATACCTATGTTGTCAAACATGGTATCAGAGCATGTTTGAAGACCCGCTCCTGTTGAAGATCGAGATCGTGAAGCTGAGTTGTCTCATCTCCACTTTCTGTCATTTTTGTACATTTCTGGGCTGAGAGGAATGTTTCTTTGCATTCGGAGAACTCTTTTCAGCTAGGAACACTTTTCATTTCACTCGAAAAGGTTTTTGTTTTCCCAAGATACGACCATTACAGTCAGATCCAGAGGTATAAAGCTTGGGTACACATTTTTTTAAATTTTTGCAGAGTAGTATTTTGGTTTTCTTTTATTTATTTCTAGGTTGCTACTCTTTTAGATCTGCATATGCTATTTTCCCTGTTCCCTATACGATCTCGAAAAATCAGGAAAATATATGAAAAGGTGCATCTCCCGGGTAAGCTAACCAAGATCTAACCCTTCTTGTCATTGAGAAGCGAATTTTTTTTCTTGTGTGAAAAGAGATTTTTTTTAGCACGCTCTCCAAGGTCATCTTCAACAACAACAACAAAAATCCTCCTTCTGAACATTACAATATGTTTTTCTAGATCATTTGGTTAAAATTTGCCTTATTAAGTAAGAGGTCTTGAGTTCAAGTCTCTCTTTTGTTACCTTTTTTGAAAAAGTTCATGCTAAAATTGTAAAGTGTATTTCACTTCAAGTATAAAAGTGAATCACTATAAGTAGCTTTAATATTTTTATTTTAGAGTTATTTATTTTGCATGCAAATTTTCTGTTATAAAGTAACTTCATTGTAAAAGTGATCCCCACTTCTCTTTATAAAAGTGGGTCACTTGATAAAGCAACTTACACAATCGCGTGGTCATTTGGTTACCGATTGTGCCTTTTTTAAAAAGGGCATAACTCTAACATCGGAAGTCCGTTTTCAGTGCCGTTTTTTTAAAACCACATAACTTTTTGAGCTCTTTCCATCCAGATCATCAGTTTCAGTTTTTAAATCCACATTATTTGCATATTTAATATGGATTCTACAAGTACTGTCTTCCTTACCAGCAACAACTACTTCCAATGGAAATCTCATATGGAATATTTATTAAGAAGTAAAGGCTTGTACCAGATTACCTTGGGAAAGGAAAAAGCACCCACTAATGCTGATAAGAAAACCAAGTAGGATAATAGGAATGACGAAGCACGTGGACTAATCGAAATTTCCATCTCTCCTGATTTAAGGTACCACCTTCAAGATATTGATGACCCCAAAGAAGCTTGGAACACGATTGAATCTGTGTTTGGTAAACTCAATATTATTCGAGCACAATAGTTAGAAAACCAAATATTGACCTTGAGTCCAAAAGATTTTTCTTGGCTTGGAGACAATCTATCTAGGTTTAAAACACTCGGAATTTTATGTGAAGAATGTAAGATAAAGATGGAGGAAGAGCGTTGCATATATCTTATTCTTTCTAAGATAGGTAGTGCATATTATGTGTTTGTATCTACCTTTTATGCCATTAGAGAGGCTCTAGGGGAAGAATCTTATGAAACACCCACTCTTGAGTCCTTTCGTGCTTCTTTGATTCGAGAGGAAGATAAGCTTGTACAATTTGGAGTGATCAACACTGCAGGTCCGTCCAACAAATACTTAGTTGCCCAGTAGAAAGATAAACCCAAGTATCCCAAGAAGCAACATCTTCGCTACAACAACAACCAACATAAGGGTCCCAAACTTGCTCAACTAGCTTCAACTCTTACTGGTGACAAAGGAGAAAAATATAAAAGTAAGAATACTAGCAGACATTGCAACTTTTCTGATAAAGATGGTCATGATGAGTCCAAATGTTTCAAGAATATGGCAACTTTAGAAGCAACGATGAAGAAGCACAACATCAGTATTGATTCTACTTCTTATTCTCATGGACATGCACTTTCTGCTTCTAGTTTCCTCTTCAATTCAAATTCTACTACTACTTCTTCTTCTGATGAATGGCTTATTGATTCAGGAGCATCTTATCATATGGCTAAGGATAAAACCATATTTTCTACTCCAAATGAATGTAACACCAAGAAAACATTTGTTGGTGATGATATATCTCTTAGTGTTGTAGGATCTGGAACAGTTCAAGTAGATAATGGTCATTTCAATGATGTATTATGTGTTCCAAGTCTTTCTTGTAACCTTCTATTAGTATATCAAATCACTCATTCAGGTCAAGGTAAAACCGTCGAGTTTTCACCTCACCAAGTTGTAATCAAGGATCTAAAAGATCCTAAGCATGTTCTTACAACTGGAGTTGTTGATAATATTACCAGGTTGTACAAGTTTGACAACTTTGGGTCATCATTTTTTTCATCAGTTTTTGTTGCTCGTAGCGATGACTTGAGCAAACTTTGGCATGAGCGGTTTGGTCATCTAAACTTTCGCTCATTGCAACAACTATGTAATCAACAGATGGTGACTGGTCTTCCTCTTGTTTCATGTAGATATGGTGTTTGTGTCGGTTTTGTTCTCAACGAACATCATCAGGACAATTTTGAAAAACGTGCCTCTTGGCACGCCTCGGGTCCTTTGCAGCTTGTTCACAATGACTTGTGTGGTCCACTTTATTCTCCTTCTTTTTCTGGGTGCAAGTATTTCTTAACTTTCATTGGTGAATTTTCCAGATGTACTTGGGTTTACTTATTAAAACTCAAGAGTGAAGTTTTGGGCCTACAAGGCCCTTGTAGAAAAGCAATTTGGACATCAAATTCAAAAGTTAAGAACAGATAATGGAGGCGAATATGTGAACAATAATTTTACAAGATACTGCACTCCACATGGAATCCAAATGCAACACATTGTTCCATATACACCATAACAAAAATGGTGTTGCTGAGAGAAAGAACCACACATTAAACGAAATGGCTAATTGTATGATCCAATCTAAGGGATTAAGTCTAAAGTATTGGGCGGAAGCCATCAACTGTGAAAATTACATAGTAAATCACACTCCCACAAAGGCTCTTAAAAATATAACACCGGAAGAAGCTTGGACTAAAATTAAACCAGATGTAAGTCACTTCCGTGTATTTGGAAGTATAGCATGGGCTCACATTCCTGATGAGAAAAGGAAAGAATTGCAGCCTAAAAGTGAGAAGTGTATATTTGTTGGTTATTTTGAAGATGTCACAGTTTACAGACTTCTTCAATCACATTGTAATGAAATTATTATTAGAAGAGATGTTAAATTTGATGAAAATCTCTTGGACTGTGAGCCTAATTCGACGATTGTGCCTTCTTCAACCTGTGAGCCATCTTCGACATTTGTGCCTTCTTATGATCTAGTTTCTTCTTCATATGATGATAGTGAGGATGAAAATTCACCTCCGCCTGCTCACCCTCCTCCAAATGAGTCTTTTGAACCTGAACCAGCACTAGCTCCACCGCTTCCTGGATGGGTTCGTTCAACAAGAGAAGCAACTGGTGATCTTGTCAGTGATCCTTCAGATCAATGTTGGACATGTTCAAATTTATAGGGAGCCTCTTCTCTTTTGGCTCAAGTTTCATAAACTCATGATCCAGAGACATTTGTAGAAGCTTCAGGTCATCCAGATTGGGATACAGGAATGAATGAAGAGTATCGTTCTTTAATGGAAAATGATACTTGAGATCTTGTACCTCTTCCAAAAGGAAGAAAACTTGTTAGATGCAAATGGTTCTACAAAACTAAGTATGCATTAGATGGAATTCTTGAAAGACACAAGGCTCGGTTAGTTGCCAAAGGATTTTCCCAAGTTGAAGGAATTGACTCTAATGAAACCCTTTCCCCTGTAGCAAAAATGAATTCCATCCGCCTTGTTCTTGCCCTTGCTGCGTCACATAAATGGGAGGTCCATCAGATGGATGATTGTAAACCAACCCCTTCTCCCTTCCATTCTGGAGTCAAGCTTTCTGCCACATGTAATTCTCCTAAAGTTGATGCCACCCTGTATCGTCAGTTAGTTGGTAGCCTCTTATACTTGACTCATACTCGTCCTGATATTTCCTTTTTCGTTGGTCTTGTTGCCCGATATATGCAAAAACCCCATGAAAGTCATTGGAAAGAAGCTAAAATGATACTTCGCTATGTTTGTGGTACAGTTCAGTTCAGGATACATTATAGTTCAAGGGGGACTCCTTTATTGGTTGGTTTCACTGATTCAAATTGGGCCAACAACCCTGATGATCGGAAGTCTATTGCAGGTTATGTTTTCAGCCTTGGTTTAGGACCTGTCACTTGGGCTTGTAAGAAACAACATGCTATTGCACTTTCTTCAGCAAAATCATAGTACTACACAGCGGTAAATGCAAGTCAGGAAGCCCCGTGGTTTCGACAGATCCTTTCAGAGTTTGGATTCCAGCACCAGCATCTGACCAGCCTTTGGTGTGACAATCAGAGTGCCATCAAGCTCGCCAAAGACCCAGTTCAACATCATCATAGAAAACACATCGAGCTACACATGCACTTCATCAGAAAGCTCATTCATGATCAAGTTATTGAAGTGCTCTTTTTCCCTATAGAAGATCAAGTTGCAAACATTTTCACAAAGTCTCTTACAGAAGAAAATTTTTCCAAACTTCGATCTATGTTAGGAGTTTAGGAAGTTTTCATTAAGGGGGAATATGCTCTAATGCCTCCTTCCTTCTCCTATTGTGTAACTATTGTAATTCCATCAATCCTATCCCAAGTTATTCTTAAGGGGGGATGTTAGGATATTTAGACACTTAGGAGTTAGTAAGATCTACTTGGTCTATTGTGTCGTTAGGTAAAAGTGTGTTTTCTAGTGTGTTTCTTTAGTATGCATTAGTATGCATTTGTAGTTAGGAAATCCGACGGTCACGAAATGTTCCCGACATAGAGTGATTCGACAGTTCATACTCTCCTCGATCTTAACAGCTATTGATCTGTGGCTTAACACCCGATTGGTCCATGATCTCTATTTAAAGAGAATGGAGGTCATTTGTCGATGATCGATTGTGATAAACTCTCTTGTAAAATCTCTCTGTAATCTTTTTCTTTGCATTAATAAACTGCTCCGAGTGGCCGCGTTGGCTAGGGTCGTGGATGTTTCCCCGTAGGGATTTTACCACGTGAAAATATCAATGTGTTGATCTTTGATCTGGTTATGTGAGTGGTTACTAAAGGTGTTCATCCTCTGTTGGATAGTTGTGTTGTCGAACAATATGCCTCAACCAAATAAAAAACCAACCATTCCAGAGAAGCTTCCAATCCATCATGAATTAAATGAATGGAACTTGAGGGAATAGTTTATTTAAAGTGAAATTAATAAGTCTATGTAATAATCCTTGTGAATTTCACCATTTTCTCTTTTATGAAATAAAAATGTGAATCACTGTGTGCATTCCAACACATATATATATTGGCATGTACACAATGATTCACATTGTTTTATTTCATAAAAAAGAAAATGGTGAAAGTCCTAAGGATTCTTACATAGACTCATTATCCCTTCATATATATATATATATATATATATATATATATATATATATATATATATTTCATAAAAGATAAAATGGTGAAAGTCCTAAAGATTATTACATAAACTCATTATCCCTTCATTAATATATATATATATATATATATATATATATGGAATAGTTTTGGTAAAGTGAAATTAATGAAGAGATAATGAATCTATGTAATAATCTTTATGATTTTCACCATTTTCTCTTTTATAAAATAAAAAAAAAATGTGAATCATTTTATATATATATATAGATATATTATGAAAAAAAAATGTGAATTATTGTGTGCATGCCTATATATGTGTCCACTAAAACCATAACCATAATCATATGAAAGACTTTGTCATTAAATTATATTATCTCATGCTCCAATTTAATCCCTTTAATAATAACAATCCAAACAAGAAGAGTTGCAGGTTATATCCTCAGTTTGTAAGTAGGGATATCAAGCACTAATCTTGATAGCAAATTGACAGAATTTTCCAATATCAAAATTTAAACGTTATTTTGTTTGGAACCCAAACTATAATTGTCATCAATACTTGTTTGGTCAAAGAAAATTGGTAGAGTAGAACAATAGTTCAGCTGGAAAAATTATGTATTTAAACCCACAAGATTCATATTCGAGATTGACATCTCAAAATATGGGAACGGGTTCGAAACCCTTCTTCGAAATTATTGAACAAACTAGATTTGAACCAATTGAAAAGAACCTTTTAAATATCCTTTGAATAGATATCAGTTCAAATGGAAGTGATAATTTCACCAACGAAAACCCCAAAATGTCATGTGTATAAATTTTTGAAATAAACCTTCAATTCCATCAACCAAAACCATTAAGATTGTAGATTGAGACATGATAGAATAATGGTTTGAATGGAATAACCACATGTTAAAAATAACCTAATGGAATTAGTTCAAATTCATGGATTCAATGTGAATTTAGGTTTTAAACTTGTCATCAATTAAACATGGGAGGAGCGTACACAATACTCATAGAGACAAAGCTAGCTATAGGTAACACCATAGTTGTTGATGAAGTTCAGAGATCAATAACAAATGCGGGCCCAATTCAAATTGAAAAACAACTCTGTCAACCCAAACTAAAAGCTCAAGAATGATGCAACGTATCCTTATGCAACCAAGCATAAATATAAATGTTAAGCTCATTCACTACATGTATAATATGGTATGGGTTCGTACTAACTAGAACCATAACAAAATTTAACCCAAAACTATAAAGAACATAGGTATTAGCAGATTCAAAGACTGAACATAAACTTCAACCATGGTTTGAAACCCATTTCTAAAATTTCATCAATAACTAATAAACTTGTAGAGCAGGTCTATAATGAACCCATAAACTTTTTTCACAAAAATGAAATGATTTTTTCCTAAAATATGCAGGAAAACAAAATAAAGAGAAATGGATTTTGAAATCTAGCTACATGCAAACCAGGGTTTTCTCAAAATCAATTTTCCTTTCAAAATTGATACAGAAAGTGCAAGTATGGAAAATGATAACATAGCTAACATTATATTTCTGAAAACAAAAATTAGTTTTTCTTTTCCTATTAATAAATGGTAGAGAAGGAAGAAAATAAACATTTATGTACACAATCACGCTAAACCAGAGCCAAGATTAACCATATTTAAGACAAATTCGTAGTAGAATATGTAAAACAAATTGTTTTCTCATACTTTGCACAATGATTCCTTTTAAGCAAGGTTCAATCAGTTATGAAACCACTAGAAGAAAAAACCTCAATCAACAGAGGTCATAGCTCATTTTAGTCCCTGTCGTAGGCATAGAGGGACTATAGCGATCGATAATTCATTGACTACATATTAGTTTGTCCTTTGACCAAAAACATTTGCATAATACCTATTGTTGGAGCTAGGGAATTAAAAACAAATATTTTTATATAATAAAAAGTACCATATATGTATTGATCTTATTGGATAAGAGATTGGAGGTCTTATTGCCGAATTTTCTATTCCCAATATTTTATATGGCAACATATCCAAATTTTTTATCATATACAGTCTTTTTGAATAATATACTTTTCCTATGTATTTCTTGAAGGTGGATTAATGCTAGCATTAGTTTGAATGCTTGTATTAGCATTTTCTGCTAGCTGAATATATCCCTAAGTTTTTATTTGTGCTAATCATATTGAAATGTTTTGATATCCAAGCTTTATAGTGATTGAGAATTCCAAATTTTATAACGTCCTTCCCGCATGTATTTGTACTGAAATGTATTGACACTTTTTTCGAGATGCTTCAATAGGCCTGACAACTTAATTGTTTACATGACGCGAGGTACTCCAACAGGCCTGACAACTTAAATATTTTCATACCGCAAGGTCCTTAGACATCCTAACATCCTTAAATGTTTATCTAAATACGCTTCTCAGAATACATTTTTCCTCGAAATTTTCCATAAAATGTTGCAGTGATTTTGTATAGTGTTGTTGTCCACCACAAGTTGAATAGGCATTGCATGTTTCATCATTCTTCTACATTTGCAATGCAATTTTGCCATCGTTGAAGCTACATACATTTTTTACTGGTTCGGTGAGTGCTTCTTCTTCGTTGGTTCGTCGTTTGTTGCTTGTTGTTGTTTCGTTTGCGATTCGACCTGCGCTTTTGCATTTCATCATTTCAGATTAAGTTTCCATGCCATAGTTTCATTTTGTATTCCTTGTTTGTTGTTCTGTGTTTGCAGTTTGCAAGTAAGAATGTTTGCTTATTTGTAGTGGCATGGTCGTCATATTTTTCTGGTTCCTTCTGTGCTTCGGCTGCAGTGTCGTAATTGTTGGAGATACATATGTTGTTTACCGATTTGGTGGTTCTTGCTGGTTTGTTGGTTCGTGGGTTGTTGGTTGTATTTGTTTGGCTCGAGTTTATGCTTTGGGACCCTGGGGGTGCAGTTCGCCATGTTCATGCTTTTTTGTTGGTTTGGTGCTTGTTGTTTTCTTTTGTTTGATTCGGCCTTATAGGATTGGGGTCCAACGCTGGTGGTTGGAGGTGTTTTTTTTTTTTTTTTTGATTATTGTTGTTTTTGGGGCGCTTTATGGTGTTCAACCCCTGCACCCATGAGTCGACATGTAGTTGTGTTATTTTCCCTATCTACCAAGGTCGATATTTGTTCTACTGTGAGATTTTTTTGGTGCCTCAGTGCTGGCATGAAAGAAAATAGTTGCATGCAAAATTGTTCGAGAATTACATGTGAAATTGCAATATCCGCTATTTTTTCTTAGAATAAAGCATATGCAGGGTACATTTATAAACCATGTATGGTCAGATGTGCCCATGTTACATTACATTTTCTATGTCCTCTACACAGACTGGTGTGCACACGATACAATTTGTGTTGTACTTGAGATATGATATGTACAACAAAGATTTTGCAAGATTATATTTCGATGTCTGGAAGCATGTCTGGGTAGTTTCCCACGGAAAACCAAAATCTTGTATTGTGGGCACAATAGTCTGTGTACAGGATAAATAACATGTATTTACATCAGTGGAAGCATATTTGGATAATTTTCCACGGAAAACCAGAAATCGTTTAGCTACGGCCATGCAGTTTCGTGATATTTTGTGGCTTGTAATATATTTTGGGCAGGAAAAACAAAATTACACATTTATAGTTATGGATGGAGAAGTGCAAAGGTTGATGTTTCTGCCTATCTTTTAGACTGTTCGTTGAGTCTCTTTTACTATATGTACATATTGCTTGTTCTCCGGTGCATACCAGCTTCCATTCATGTTCATTGTATTTTGTGTGTTCCCACATTCAAACAAACAGAATAGCTAGAGAAAACGATGGAGTCTTGACTACATCGGTTGAAGAAGATATAAAAAGGTGCATGCTTGTATTGTTATTTCATATTGTGTTGTTTTGTATTTCATTTATTGTATGTATATGTGTTCGCCTATTTTATTATATGTACATGTTGTGTGTCTTCCTACATGGTAACTTATCTTCATTGCATGACTTCTTGCATACTAACCTGCTTCATGTCCGTTGTGTTTTAGTTGCATTGCTACATTTAAACAAACAGAATGGTTGGAGATGACGATGAGCTATTTCGCGGGTAAATAGCCATGTTTATCTTTCTTTTATATATTTGTCTTCATTATAAGTTATATTCATTACATGCCTTCCTGCATACTAACCTACTTCATGTCCATTTTGTTTTCGTTGCATTGCTGCATTTAAAGAAATAGAATGGTTGGGGAGGACGATGGACTCTTTGGCGGGTAAATAGACCTTTTTCTCTTTCTTTTATATGTTTGTCTTCATACTAACTTTCCTTCATGTCCATTGCATATTCAACGTTGCTACCTTGGAAAAAATAGGTTGGTTGGATAGGAAGATGAATTGTTCTGTGCAACAAAAGAGGGTTATGTGGTACAATCTTATAAAAGGTATACCAATTGTGCTGGCAAATTAAATATACAAACCAAGTGGGGGCATATAATATTAGACTTGAAAACAATGGCTTGGCAACAATGTCCCTTTCTTCCCTCCCTATTTCTACTTTTTCCATTTTCTATTATCCCTTTTGTTTTCTAATTCATCTACTTAGTGTTCTTTCTGAAAATGCCTTGGTGCGCCAGTTGGCGGACTAACGGTTTCACATCTATGGTTGTGCTTCTACCTTATTCCATAGTTACCTACTTTGTCTATTGCAGGTGCCGGGCTGGTAAGTTGAAGATTTCTCCCTTGGCTTCCAAGGGTCCGCGATATACAGATTGGCCATGGTGCCCCACCTTCACACCATGTTTACTGTTAAACATTTTTCCAGTTAAAAAAATCAGATGCATACAATTTTACAATTATTTAGTCCTTATGATGTAAAATATACAATGCATATGCTTGTTTAGTCCTGATGTTCATCTACGCATGCTTGCATCAGAAAAAGTTGGACTAGTGAGATGGGCATGAGCAGTCAGTCATCCCAGACATCAGCAGACCGACAAGGGAAAAGGTAAATATGGATACGCTCTGCTCTTACTATGTTTAACAAACAAATATCCTCAGCTATATATTCATCTATGGCATGGTGAATATGTTGATGCCATCTGCAATACATGGTTTGCATTTCTTAAGAAGTATCAACAAGTACAAGCAAGATGTTGAATGTGTCGCATGTTTTGTAGACTAAGAGGTGTGGTTGAAAAACTCTAGCTCCATAGTTCATCAAATCTATGCGTGTAATTATAGATTAATGCCAGTGAAAGAAGAATACAAAAAAAAAAAAAAATCACACTACAATTCACTTTGGTTTTCCTGTTCAAAAAAATTCACCAGGTCTAGAGTTGTAACATCCAAATTACTATCAATAGAGGACTTGAATAGCCGCCGAACTGGAAAAGTGTTCTTCGGGGACATAATGGTCATGTATAGCACCTACTTGGACAAGGAAAACAAAACTAGATCCATTATGTGTGTTGACATGACAGACAAGGAGGCCATGATGACAGTGACACTGACTATTCCTTCACAACTTGTCTAGAAACATGCAGAAAAGATATTGCCGAGTAATGGAATATCCATTACAAATTTTAATATATTTCCCAAAACAGTATATGGCCATGGTGATTGTGATCGAATTATTTCTCTCAACGAAACAATTATTGTGGAAAAAAATTATGTTGTTTGCTCAGAATATCGTTTCATCCCAAACTCGAATATCAGCCAGCTTGCACAGAGCACTAATATTTACCCAATAGGAACGATTGGCGTAGTTGTCACACTGGTGAGAAAACTTGGCTCGAAACACATTCTCCATATAAAGGATGGAGATTCATACAATGACAAGGCAATGGTACCTCTTTTCATATTCAGTTTTTTCCTTTACTTTCGCATGTGCATGTATCTTGGGTAAGTTACACAAATGTTGCATTGTTCCATGTTGTAGCTGCAATTGTTCGATACGTATTCAAATTTGTTTTCATCAATAGAGAAACGATTGCATAAAGGGAATATTCCACTTATGCTCTTCAAAAATATAACAAAGAAAAGGGATGTTAGAGAAAGGATTTTTTGTACAACCCAGGCAACGTTTGTAATAGATTTGCGAGAAGATATAGTACAAGATGTGAAGAAACTAGCTAGCTCTACAACTGTTGTGTGTATACATCCACAAAACCATCCTCACTTTGCTTATACCAATAGCGTTCAACAAATTTATATGGCCTATTTTATTTTATTTTTATTTTTTTAAGAGGAGGGGGGTTGCAGTTGTGTATTATATTGTTCAATGTATTAATTCCTATGCTCACGTTACCAGGTTGAAGGTGTTTTAGTTGCATCCAATGTGTAATCGACTCCCTTTGAACCTGTATGTGCGAAATGAAACTCTCATGCTTCTGCCTCCACTTTGATAAGTGATGATACGATTGATTGTCTGCGATGCAGTGAAAAATATCCATATATATATGGACATTGCGTCAATGTTGCCATTCAAACTGTGGGCAACACAACTATGCATTGTACAATTAGGTAGCTTTTGTTACAAAATGTGCTTCCTAAGTTGGTATAATTGTCGTATGAAACATATCTACAGAAAAAAGGCAAGAAGTGTCTACATGTTGCAGGACCTTTGGATACACAACAAATTCACCTTAAATGAGGACAATGCAATTTTGCATATCGGCTGAAGAAGGGAAAAAATATATATATATCAAACTTTGGCAGGAAACGAAAATACCTCATGTGTCTCTGTAATATTTGTTCAACATCCAGATGAATGTTCGTCGGACTCGGCTACTTGGGATTGCATGCGCATAAGATTGTTCGGTCAAAAAAATGGTAAGCATGGCAGAAAACTCCATAAATCCCATGGCCCCAGTTATTTTCTACTGGGAGCATATACCAGATGAAAGAGAAAATGAATGTGGCGACGTCTTTTCTTTGTATATCAAATTGTTTGATGCAAAGGTCGATGTGTCCTTCTCTATGGAACCTTGTGGGAACTTGCTTGCGGCTTGTTTGAAGTTTAGTTGGTTCTTGGTTGTGTTCTTCATATGCCAATTTTTATATCACGGAACTTCGACTGTTGTTTGGAGGACACAGAACAATAGAATTGAATTTTTTAGCCAGCTAGCCCACAAATCCGCTTGATAATTTCTATGGCGTTGTGACGCAAATGTAGTATGTGGCTTGTTTTAGCATTTTTCCTTAATCAATGAAATTGGTAAAATTAATCTTCTTGAATAATTTGAAATCGAAGAATATATACTGTGTGAAGTGCAATTGTGCTATCATATCAAAAAGAGGCCCTTAAAATTCAATTTGGTCGTCGTTTTAGCATTTTTTGCTTAATCGATGAACTTGGTAAAATTAATCTCCTAGAATAATTTGAAATCAACGAATATATACTGTGTGAAGTGCAATTGTGCTATCATATCAACAAGAGACTATTAAAATTCAAATTGGTCGTTGTTATGCTTGCGGTGATAGAATTTTTAAAAACTTTATTTTGTTTCCTTGATTTTTTTAAAATAATTGATTTAACATCCTTTGATAATTTTATGTAATTCAATTGTACAATATCAATATTTAATATTAATAATTTAGTATTTGAAATTAATTTTTTTAGATAATGTTAGATAAGATGACCATCGGTAAACAATCGCAATATTGAGCCCGCCAGTCCTGGAGTCCTGTCAATTTGTATGTCGCGGAAGTCTGAGTGCTATTTGGAGGACACGGGACAATAGAAGTGAAATGTTGAGCCAAATATCCCACAAGTCCACCTGTCAATTTGTATATTGTGGAACGTTGGGTGCTATTTGTAGGACACGAAACAATAGAGGCTCAATTTTGAGCCCGCCAGCCCCAGAATCCGCAATCCAAAAAGTGGCTAAGTATGGAATGAAAGATATGTACATGCTCTATAAAATATCATGTCCATACTTTATAAAAGCACATGTTTACTATGTATTTCTCATTGGTTGTTTTTATGCTTGGGGTGATAGAATTTTAAAAAACTATTATTTGTTTCCTTCATTTTTTTTAAAATAAGTGATTTAACATCCTTTGATAATTTTATGTAATTCAATTGTACAATATCAATATTTAATATTAATAATTTAGTATTTGAAAATAATGTTTTTAGATAATGATAGATAGGATGACCATCTGTAAACAATCGCAATATTGAGCCCGCCAGTCCTGGAGTCCTCCTATCAATTTGTATGTCGCAAAACTCTGAGTTTTATTTGGAGGACATGGGACAATAGAAGTGCAATGTTAAGCCAGAGAGCCCGCAAGTCCGCCTGTCAATTTGTATATTGCAGAACTCTGGGTGCTATTTGTAGGACACAAAACATTAGAGGCTCAATTTTGAGCCCACCAGCCCAAGAACCCACGATCCAAAAAGTGGCTAAGTATGGAATGAAGGATCTGTCCATGTTCAATTGTACAATATCAATATTTAATATTAATAATTTAGTATTTGAAAATGATGTTTTTAGATAATGTTAGATAGGATGACCATCCATAAACAATCACAATCTTGAGCCTTCCAGTCCTGGAGTCCTTCTGTCAATTTGTATGTCGTGGAAATCCAAGTGTTGTTTGGAGGACACAGAACAATAGAAGTGCAATGTTGAGGCAAATATCCCACAAGTCTGCCTGTCAATTTGTATATCACGGAACTCTGGGTGCTATTTGTAGGACACAGAACAATAGAGGTTCAATTTTGAGCCCGCCAACCCGAGAACTTGTGATCCAAAAAGTGGCTAAGTATGGAATGAAGGATCCATCCATGCTCTATAAAATCTCATGTCCATAATTTATATAAGTACATTTTTACTATGTATTTCTCGTTTCTCAAAAAATTTCTAGGTGTGGAAGTTGGTGGATGCACGTGTTCAGATTTCCAGTTACTTTTATATCACTAGGACGAACAAATTGTACAAACTTTCTTGTGTAATTAAATTGCGCAATATCAATGTTTAATATTAATCATTTAGTATTGAAAATAATTTTTTTATATCATGTTAGATAGTTGATAGGGATTACCATCCATAAACAATGGCAATCTTGAACCCACCGGCCCTGGAGTCCGTCTGTCAATTTGTATATCGCAGAACTCTAAGTGTTGTTTGGAGGAGATGGAACAATAGAAGTGCAATGTTGAGCCAACCAACCCGCCGGTCCACTTGTCAATTTGTATATCACGGAATTGTGGGTGCTATTTGTAGGGCATAGAACAATAGAGGCCCCATTTTTAGACCACCAGCCCGAAAACCCACTGTCCAAAAAGTGGCCAAGTATGGAATGTGAGATCCGTAGATGATCTATAAAAATTTCATGTCCATACTTTATAAGAGTACATACTTAGTATGTATTACTTGATTTTTGGAAAACTTCTAGGTGCGGAAGTTGGCGGATTCACGACTTCAAATTTCACTTACTTTTATATCACCAGCCCAACTGACCGCTTCCCCATTTGATATTGTAATAAACAAATATAAAATAGCCCAAGTCCAATTGTGTTATCAAATCAACACGAGGCCCTTAAAATTCAAATACCCCGCAAGTCCTCTTGTCAATTTGTATATCGCAGAAATGTGGGTGCTATTTGTAGGGCACGGAGCAACAGAAGCCCAATTTCGAACCTGCCAGCCCGAGAACCTGTGATCCAAATAGTGGCTAAGTATGGAATGAGGGATCCGTACATGCTCTATAAAATCTCATGTCCATAGTTTTTAGAAGTACATATTTAGCATGTATTACTTGTTTCCTTCGAATGTTGTTTGGAAGACACAGAACAATAAAAGTGCAATGTTGAGCGCGCCAGTCCGCAAGTTCGCCTACCAATTTGTATATCACGGGACTCTGGGTTCTATTTGTAGGATATAGAGAAATAGAGGCCCAGTTTTGAGCCCTCCAGACTGAGAACCCGTGATCCAAAAAGTGGTCGAGTATGGAATGTGGGATCCGTACAAGCTCTATAAAAACCACATGTCCATACTTTATAAGAGTACATACTTAGTATGTATTACTCATTTTTTGGAAAACTTCTAGTTGCGGGAGTTGGCAGATTCACGAATTCAGATTTCAATTACTTTTATATCACCAGCCCGACCGATCGCTTCTCTATTTGATATTGTAAGAAACGAATACAAACTGGCCCAAGTCCAATTGTGCTATTACATCAACAGGAGGCCCCTAAAATTCAAATAGTCTGCAAGTCCGCTTGTCAATTTGTATATCGCGGAACTATGGGTGCTATTTGTAGGGCACAGAACAACAGAGGCCCAATTTTGATCCCACCAGCCTGAGAACCCTTGATCCAAAAAGTGGCTAAATATGGAATGAGGGTTGCGTACATGCTCTATAAAATCTCATGCTCATACTTTATAAAAGTACGTATTTGGTATGTACAACTCGTTTCTTGGGAAATTTTCTAGGTGTAGAACTTGACGGATACACGTGTTCATATTTCCACCCATTTTTATATCAGCAACCCGACCGACCTCTTGCCCATTTCATATTATACAAAAATTTTGGAATGCAAGTTTCTGAATACGCGAGTTTTTCTTTGAAATAAGATATTTCACATCCTTTTATAATTTTATGTAATTAAATTGTACAATATCAATATTTAATATTAATACTTTAGTATTGAAAATAATGTTTTTTAGTTAGTGTTAGATAGTTGATAGGGATCACCATCCGTAAACAATCACAAGTTTGAGGTCGCCATCCCTAGAGTCCATTTGTCAATTTGTATATGGAATAACTCTAAGTGTTATTTGAATGACACGGAACAATAGAAATGAAATGTTGAGTGAGCCAGCCCGCAAGTCTTCCTGTGAATTTGTATATCGCAAAACTCTTGGGTGCTATTTGTAGCTCATGGAACAATAGAGGCCCAATTTTGAGCATGCCAGCTCGAGGAAAATTTCTTGTTAAGGAAGTTGGTGGATTCACGTATTCCGACTTCACTTACTTTTATATCACCAGCCCGCCCGACTGACCGCTTCCCCATTTCATATTGTACAAACCTTCCTGTCTAATTAAATTGTACAATATCAATATTTATTATTAATAATTTAGTATTGAAAATAATGTTCTTAGATAATGTTAAATAGTTAATAGGGATTAGCATCCATAAACAATCACACTTTTGAGGCCACCATCCCTGGAGTCTGTCTGTCAATTTGTATATCCCAGAACTCCAAGAGTTGTTTGTATGACACGAAACAAAAGGAGTGCAATGTTGACTGAGCTAGCCCGTAGGTCTTCTAGCCAATTTGTATATCGTGGAATTCTGGATGCTATTTGTAGGCCATGACATAATAGATTCCCAATTTAGAGGCCGCTAGTCTGAGAACCTGCGATCCAAAAAGTGGCTAAGTATGGAATGCAGGATCCGTACATGCTCTATAACATATCATGTTCATACTTTATAGTACATATTTAGTGTGTATTACTCATTTTTTGGAAAATTTCTAATTTGTCTTTTCTCTCTGCTTTCCCTTTCTTTACTTACTCATTTTTTAGAAAATGTCTAGGTGCAGGATTTGGCGGATTTGCGTCTTCAAATTTCCATTGTTACTTTTATATGACCATCCCAACCGATTGCTTCCCCATTTCATATTGGAAAAACTTTTTGAATCACGGGTTCCTGCATAGGCGGGTTTAAAATTGCGTACCATTGTTCCACCACGTGCAACTACCACCCGGACTTCCACGATTTATAGAGAAGCAAACAAACCCCCCTTCATCTCGTATGCTTTCACTTTATGTTTGCTTGGCCCTTTTTCCCAATGTCTCATGCTTTTATATACAGAACTCGAAGTTCAACAATATACAAATTTCCATTTCGCAATTGTGCTTCCGTTGTTCCCCTACGCACAAACAACAACCAAAATTATGTGACACACAAATTGAGGGTCGATATCTGTCACTGAGATGCAATATGACAATCAACCCTTCATATCTCCTGGGCATATCTTCTTCCCTTTTTCTTTTGTAACCCGCCCGACCACTTTCCATACTTGGGTATTTCTTGGAATCGATTTCATGGGTTGGCGGGTGCACAAAATGTACAATGCTTCGTCGCAATTCTCCATCACCGTTGCCTTCATACTTGTTTCCAGATATGCAATAATTAAGATTTAATGCTAGTAGTTCATACTACATGAACCATTAATATTTTCATTAATGTCCGGAAGTCCAGAGAATATTTTTCATTACTACGAATTAAACTAATATTTGTGCAGAAGTATGTTATCCTTTCCCAGTATTCATTTCAAACATGATGAAATCTGTTTTTGTGCATCGGTGGGTTGGTGCCTTTAAGAAATTTCTAATTCTTAATCTCTCTTCGCCATCACTGCCACCTTCACACTTTTTTCTAAATATGAAGTTAGTGAGTTGTAATGGTAACAACTCATTCTGCACAAACTCTGGAGATTGTTATTGATTAGCGAAACTCTCTAGGAGATATTCCATTGATATGCATTAAACCATAATTTGTGGAGGGTTATATTATCCCTCCCCAATTTTCATTTCAAACATCGAATTGAGCAAATGAAAATTCTCGTCAACTTGTGGTAGCAGTTCTATCCAGATACAGTAAACACATTCGGGCATAATGGCGAGAGGTTCCACTATTCCAGAGCATATTCTTACTACTCATCTCCCTCCACCTAGGAGAAAAAAAGGAGATGGTCCCTTGGTACACCGAGAGATATATTTCAAGCCAAAGAATTCGAAGGAAACCTTGCCTGCTCAGAGAACCTACCCAGTTGCATTGATGGTTGATGCAGAGGTTGATGTCATGGATTTCGAGACAGAAGAAGATGATATGATGGGAAATGATATGGCAATGGATGATGGAAATGCAGAGACTCTTCCCACTCCTGCGCCCAAATTGAAATCAGCCAAAACAGGCGGAACTTCCCGGCTCAGTGATGGAAGCCCTGACAACACCAAAAGGAGTTTCAGAAAATAAATTGGCGTTGAATGCAATAGCCGCTTTGCAATGCGAAAGTAGGAATTCCAGAGTTCCAAATTAGTCGGTTCTGGGTAGAAGAGTTTCAGTGTAAGGAAATGATATGTTGATGCTCCCATATATATTTCAAGTCAAAAAATTATTCACTTGCGAGACTATTGTCCTATTCTCAGGATATCCTATTAACATCTTCAGGAAGCAGGTCCAGAACTCTCACTACTGCAACACATTTTTCTACTATTCATCCCCTTCCACCCATAATGGACTAATTTTTCCCTCTGAAATTGCACGTGCAACTTGTGTCCCTGAATTTTTTTCGACTATGTAGAGGCAGTTTCTAGTTGTGTCCTAAGTTTCAGCTAAGGGATATTCCACTTTCCCTGCAACATTTTTCATCTTCTTCCTCACGGGAAGCTTCTGAAAACTATCAATTTCACCACAAGATGATTCATCCAGGAGAAAACTGCAAGGATCCTGCATACTGCGGATCCCATGCCTGTGTTTATGGCAGATATGTTCAATGTTTTGGCCCGAAGAACTGGGTCCAATTTCTAAGGATATATGTACAATACTCAGTGTTTTTCGTTTTTTTTAATGGATTTTATATTTTAAAAACTTGGTTTGGAGTCTTCGTTGCTTCTTCTTTTCTGGATTTAACGCATGTTCTCATTGGCATGGTTCGATGCTCTCGTATTTCTTCGATATTGTGTTTACTTAGGTTATTTTTTCTAATATGGAACATCTAACAATTATATGAAAATGTATTGTGTCAATTCACTAGCCTTTTATGCAAACAAAAAATGGATTACATACAGTTTCAAACCAACGTTCAATTCTACTCGTAATGCAAATAGAACATAGCAATACCAATGTACAATCTTGCAACAAAATCATCATTCTTGTTTCTAGACATGCAGTTATTAAATTTTAATGCTAACAAACCATAGTGCAAGAAGTTTAATACTTAATTTAATATGTTATAGTCATGGAAGAATGTATTAAGAACACAGTTACACCCACACGTTCCAATAAAATCTAATCTTCAACAAAGCATTTGTTGGCAATTAGTAGAAAATGAAGTTTAATAGTTAAGTTAATATGTTACAGTCATGGAAGAATGTATCAAGAACATACTTACACACGCAAGTTGCAATAAAATCTAATCTTCAACAATGCATTTGCCGACAATTAGTAGAAAATGATGGTTTTTCAACAATAGGGATTCTTTGAAACCAATTTGTGCTTACAAACACTACCCTCCCCCTTTCTATTTTCCCACTCTTTTATTCCCTGTAGTTTCTCTTTCTGGTTAATTAATCGTTTTTTTTCTGAAAATGCCTTGTTGCGCAGCTTGGCGGATTCACGTGTTTCCAACGAGCGCTTCCCCTTTTTTTAAATTGGGCCTCTATTGTTTTGTGTCCTACAAGTAGCACCCACAATTCCGTGATATACAAATTGATAGGAATTGCTAGAAAAACAGGACCACGGAGCAATAAAATAAAACAAATGCGGAAACAAAACATAGAAGATACACAATACAAGAGAGACACAGATTTACGTGGTTCACCCAGTGTGGGCTACGTCCACCAGAGAAATTGCTAGGTCCTTTCTTTATTATTATTCAGCAAAATGAAGGGATACAACCTACAACAAAACCCGCTATAACTTCCTCTTCTTTCTCTCACGGTCTCCTCTCTCAGAATATAATACTCGCCAACATACTTAGCTGCAATACATTTCCCTCATAAAAGAGGGTTGCCTTCTAGGGAAAAAAATCCTAACATAATCTCTATCGTTATATATGCGACCTTATAATGAACGATCCATATTTACAATGAAATTACAATATACTTTTACAAGGCAATTTTTGCTTCGGGGGCTTCGACCCTGAACCCCCGCTAGGGGCCCGCTTGCCCCCAGACCCCCCAGCTGGGGGGATAGCCCCCCCGGACCCCGCAGAGGGGGTAGCCCCCCTCTACACTCCCCCGCATGGAAGAGTGTACATACTTCTAGGGTGTAAATACTTCATGGGGTATAAACACGGCTGAAAGTAAAAGACCTCTAAATCAGGAAGATAATCAGGCTCCACAACCAACAATCTCCCACTTGGAGACTGATCTCAACAACTCCACC
>ML787835.1:565183-603663 GCA_009831015.1 Picea engelmannii | reverse complement strand
CTCACCTGTTCTTTTCCGTCGCATTTCCTCACTAAGGATAACACCAACAACATCATCAAATTTTAAAGTATTTGAACCAGAGACAGAGTTACTTATAGCCATGACCAAGCCATTCCATCTTTCTGGCAATGAGCACAAGATTAAAAGAGCCCTAACCTCATCATCAAAGTCCACTTTTACGGAATTTAGTTGATTATTAATCGTATTAAATTCATTTAAATGATCTGTAACAGACCCACCTTCCGACATCTTCATATTAAATAATCTCTTCATTAGAAATACCTTATTGGATGTCGAGGGTTTTTCATACAATTTGGCCAACACGTCCATCAAACCCTTCGTTGTCTTTTCTTTCGAGATATTGAAAGCCACCGACGCTGCCAGACTCAACCATATTGTTCCTAGAGCCTTTCTGTCAAGAATATCCCATTCTTTGCCCTTCATGGTCATCGGCTTCTTTGCTACTCTGCTCAATGGTAGGAATAGATCCTTCTGATATAAATAATCTTCCATTTGCATCTTCCATAACTGGTAGTTTTGGCCGTTAAATTTCTCAACCCTAAACTTTCCATCTTCCGACATTGCTCCCACTCGAACCAGGAACCCTCTTTTCCGGCAAGTTACCTTACGCTCTGATACCAGTTGTTAGAAAAACAGGACCATGGAGCAATAAAATAAAACAAATGCGGAAATAAAACACAGAAGATACACAATACAAGAGAGACACAGATTTACGTGGTTCACCCAGTGTGGGCTACGTCCACCAGAGAAATTGCCAGGTCCTTTCTTTATTATTATCCAACAAAAAGAAGGGATACAACCTACAGCAAAACCCGCTATAACTTCCTCTTCTTTCTCTCACAGTCTCCTCTCTCGGAATACAATACTCGCCAACATATTTAGCTGCAATACATTTCCCTCATAAAAGAGGGTTTCCTTCTAGGGAAAAAAACCCTAACATAATCTCTATCGTTATATATGTGGCCTTATAATGAATGGTCTAGATTTACAATGAATTTACAATATACTTTTACAAGGCAATTTTTTCTTCGGGGGCTTCGCCCCTGAACCCCTGCTGGGGGCCTGCTTGCCCCTAGACCCCCCAGACCCCGCAGAGGGGGTACCCCCCCTCTACACTCCCCCGCATGGAAGAGTGTACATAATTCTGGGGTGTAAATACTTCATGGGGTATAAACACGGCTGAAAGTAAAAGACCTCTAAATCAGGAAGATAATCAGGCTCCACAATCAACAGGACTTGCGCACTGGCTCGCTCAACATTGCACTTCTATTTTTCCATGACCTCCAAACAACATTAAGAGCTTTGCGATATACAAATTGACACATGGGATCTAGGGCTGGCAGGCTCAAGATTGCCTTTGTTTATAGATGGAAAAGTGCTAAAATGAGCCATACCACATTTGTGCCACATAATCTATATTAAAGGGAAAAGCATTTCCTCTATATTTTTGTGTCCTACAAATAACACCCACATTTCCACGCTATACAAATTGACAGTTGAACTTGCGGGTTGGCTGGCTAAAAAAATGCCTTGAATTTTTGCGATATACAATTGACAAACGAAGCATACAACCAAGAACCGAATAAACTTGCAGATCATATTCCTGGTAGAAAGCTCTAATTTCAAACATCATGGAATGTCATTTGCATGTCGTCAGGTTGGTCCGTTCACGAAAACTTCAATCCTCGCTTTCGAGAACGAGTCTGCCCAATTGTTTCCCTATTCCATACTTATTCACTTTCCCAGTATTCCGCAAATATACAAACCGACAACTGAACTGCCTCATCGTGATCTCTTATGTGTTACACGTTTTGCAGTCAAAAATTTCGATACATAAAATTTGACCCTGGAACACTCGCCTCTCCTTAGTATCCCTGTAACCCTTTTTTCAATCTCGTCTGACCGCTTTTCATACCTTTCCATTATTTCCTTTCTCTCCCCCATCTCTGTGACCTTCGCACTTGTCTATAATAAAAGAAAAAAAAATGGTTATATATATATATATATAACCATCTTGTTTCTAAATATGCAATTAATGACATTTAATTCTAACAACTCATCATGTAGGAACCGTATAGATTGACATTGATGGGTGAAAGGCTTGAAGAAATCTCCTATTAATGCGCATTAAACCAATATTTGTGGGGGGTTATATTATACCTTCTGAGTGTTGATTTCAAAATCATGAAATGTGGTTCGCACGTCGTTGCCTTGACACGTTCATGAAACCTCCAATCCTTAATTGCTCTTCTCCATACCCACCACCTTCGCATTTCAAAATATGAAATAAGTAATATTTATTGTTAACATTTCATCATGCACCACCCATACATATTGTCATTAATCAATGAAAGGCTCAAGGAGATTTCCCATTCATAAGCATTTAACCAGGATTTAGTGGAGATTTACATTATCGGCTCTAACTATTCATTTCAACCATCATCCGGATCAAACCAACATTCTCATAAACCTATGGAATCAGCTCAACAACACTTCTGTGGAGATACAATGAACATCTTTGGGCACAAGGACCAGAACTTCCAGTGGTCCAGGGCATATTCTTATTACTCAACCTCTGGCATAGAGAACCAAGTAATTTGGACCTCTGGGATTCCTTGTGCAGGCTGTGTCCCTAAGGTTTTTGACTATAAGGACCTGGTGTCTTGGTGCGTCGATAAATTTATTTCAGACAAAAGAATTATTCCACTGTGGGACCACTCTTCTGTTTCTTTATCACCTTAGGTCTTCCGCCAGATGCTAAGATTGTCGAAGCCAACATTGACGTTGAGAGGAGAATATTGCAAATAGTCCCTAGAAAAGAATAATAACGAGTTGGACCTCTTGCCCCATTTATTAGAAAACTCACTTCTAGTTCCTAAAGATATTACAAGCTTGCAGGTTAGTTCATTTAGAAATCCATTTCGCGAAATTGCCTGGTTGTTTACAAGAATAACGGGACAGAAGTCCACAACAACTGTTTCTCAAATGGCTCTTTATATTTTGTATTTCACAGTCAACGAACAAGCCATTTTTTATTGGGGCAAGTTAATTCCCATGAAATATGTTCCCAATTGTCAAGCTTCAAAAGGGAAAAGAAATTTATATGTCGTCCTCCTTAGTTTTTGCGATAACGCATTCCTGTTGGTTTCCACAACTATCTATGTCGAAGAATGTCAACTAGGAATTTGACCCGGTAATGTTCTGGTACCAAGACTTGTGAAAGCACAAGTCTTCCCATTGTTTTTATGAAGTTTTTAATGGCTTCGTGTCTGTTTTCAAAGTTTTTTTGTTAGGAGAAGATGCTCCCCGCATATCTGATCAAACAACCAGTTTTTTGGACAGGAAGGGGACACTCAAACATTTGGATAATTACATTGTCATAAGAATATTTGGCTCCACGGAAAAACCTTCTCTCCTTCCATGTCACATTACGGACAAAATGCTTGTTGCAGAAGTAGCACAGCAATACAACTACCAGTTGCATCTGTTGCAAAAGAAGAAGAAAAAATAGTTCATTCCTCTGCCTTGGAAAGTAGGGGAGTTCGTGTTGAAAAACGCCAACCAAATTGATGAATTCACAACACATTATAGCATCTCCAACGTGGAATATGTTGAAATCATAAGAGGGTTCGAACCCTATAACATTTTTTGACAACATTTACAAACACTTAGCCTCAGCGATTTGTTTTTCAAAAATCACCTGCCTGAAAATAGAGATAGTGGTGGCAACACTCCTACCTCTGATGCCAGTGACCTAGACACAGTTCAAAGCTGCACTAAATTGTACACACAACAGGGGAAAGGCCCTGGTGACAAGAGTGTTCAATCGACAAATAACACTACAAAAAGTACGACATCCCAGAGCATCGCTCCAACAGCCCACCACAACAACAAATAAACTCAAAGTTCTTCAAATGGAGGAGGAGATAACGACCCTCCTCACTCTAAAATTGATAGTTCTCACAAGCTTCTAGTAGAGAAGAAGAGAAAAACAAATGTGGGGTAGGCAGAAGAGCCGGAAATTTAGAGTGAGAACATGGAACTTGACACTGATATGGATAGCATGCCCCACTACCTTGATCAGTGCGAAGACGCCATCCAGCATATCCATCCAATGGACATATCTATTACCAAAAATTTTGACGAAGAAGAATCCTTCGCGTTTCAGAGCACTTTTTTTTGATAGCCAATCCAAAAAATTGATAATTGATAAAAAAGATGTAAAAAATAAGAAAGGAAAATCTCATTCAGAGCTTGACCTTGGAAACATGCGGTCGTCCCAAATATTTCAACTTCACAATGCGAGCGGAGAAGCACTTCATGATTCCATTGGAGGCATTGAGGCCGAGAATTCCAAACTGAAGGACTGGGTCAAGGAATTGGAAGAGGCTTTGATTCCTATGCCATTGCTTGTCAATCCTTTGGCAATATCCATGCCTTCCACCCTTGCAGCCAACGTAAAACCATCCTCCACCCTGCTCGCATCCTGTAGAGGATATGTGGAATATAATATCAAGAAAATAATGGAATTGGTTACCGAGGCGTGGAAAACATCACAAACCATCACTTCCCTTGGAACTAGGGCACTTAGTTTGCTCGAACATTTCCAAATAGAGTTAAAAGATGAAAAAAAAAAAAATTTAAAAATGGTCCTTCCTTTTGTCACCATTGTCAACAATATGACAGAAACAAAAAGAAGAGAACAAGATCTTCCATCCAAAAACTAGATCAGTCAATTGAATGCATGTTGGAAATAAAAAGTGAAGAACCTGCATCTCATTGTTTAGTCATGTGAACAAGCCATATCGAATAAAGATAAATTATTCACAAGGCTATCAAGAATAAACTTAGACGGAAAAACCAACGACTTCCAAGACCCCGACTTAATCACAAACTCCTTTCCCTTAACTAGGAAAGATTTCGATAAACAGGTTTCTATGTTTAAGGCCTTGTCTCTGGAAAAGTTTTACAGCATCCTTCAGTTTGATCAAGCTCATTTCGACGACTGGCTAGTCAAATATTTAGTACATAATGATGAAATTCATCAGGCTCTATGTAATCTTTCTATCGACTTCTGGGAATTAGAAAACGATATTTTCAACATAAAAATACATAATGAGATCAATGTCGCCCCAATGAGAAGCTACATTGAAGAATGGCTCGAAAGGGAATTGAAGCAGGCCACTGACGAAAGGCAACAGGCAGTTGCCAAGATTCCAGCAGTCGTCGACGACATCATTGAAACCGCAATCATCGGTGACATCAATGAAATGACAGACTCAAGCAAATAGACAAAGGGCTCATATGTACCCTCACTTTAAGTCTACTGATCACATTCTTCTTTGTTTATCAACCCAGTTATTCCACTTTTTTAAATAGAGATGTGTAGGCAAACACTTATACCTTTCAATTTATTTTTTTTGCAGGTATTGCACTCTATATTCTTTATACAGTCGTGTTTCTTGTACATACTTCTCTAATGGTCTGTGGGAGTCCCAATCCTAGTCTACATGACAAACACATTGAAATTTCGATTTAGATTTAACAGACTTTAATTTTTTTGTATATTTCAAAATTTCTAGTAGTATGTAACAAACTTTTATTTTTTGACATATTTGAAATAAAATTGTTTTCTTATATCCTTTTAAATTTATGTCTTTATACATTTTTATCTTTCACTAGTCTGTATGACAAATGCATTTAAATTTTTATATGTAACAGACTTTTATTTATTTTTATATTTCAAAATAAATGGTGCTCTACATGCCAAGGGTCATTTACTTATGCCCCATGTTCCCTGATATACATGTTTCACACAACATTTCCATGATATTCATTTCAAAATTTCCAGTAGTATGTAACAAACTTTTATTTTTTTACATATTTCAAATAAAATTGTTTTCTTATCTCCTTTTAAATTTATGTCTTCATACATTTTTATCTTTCACCAGTCTATATTGCAAATGCATTTAAATTTCCAATTTTTTTCTTCCACTGTGAACAAATTTGTAGTTTGTTATATACTTTCAAAAAATAAATGGTGCTCTACATGCCAAGCGTCATTTAATTATGCCCCATGTTCTGTGATATACATGTTGCACACAACATTTCCATTATATACATTTTGCACCAAACACTTCCGTCATTTACAATTCAACCCCATTTTCCACAATTTGCTTTCTAACCTCATTGGCAGGGACTGCGCTACCACACAACCTTGTCTTAGTTTGCAACCAAAAAAAGTGACCCAAAACCAAGGCAAAGATGGGTGATAGTGCGTAGGACTTTGGAGTAAATTCCCACATCCTGTCGTCTTGAATGCATGGCCAACTCAATGAGATATCCAACCCATCAATATAATGCATATGTATGCCATGTCAAAAGTCTAAAACCCTCGTATCATGTGAGATTTCCTTCGTATCACATCAAATAAAACTCGAGCCTTCTGCTCATAACTCCAAAATAACTATGTCATGAAATAATATACCAAATGCAACATCAACTAATTTGGGTGACACTATATCATATATGAAATAACCATCAAATGCCAATGATGACTTGTGAGATGTTTGCATATGATAACTATAACCAAAGTCATGAATCATGTATCATTGGTATAAACATATGTTGGTCGCAATGAACACTACTTTCTATAGTGTCATTTCAATAGGATTCTTCAATAA
Organism: Picea engelmannii; assembly: GCA_009831015.1. NCBI lineage: Eukaryota > Viridiplantae > Streptophyta > Pinopsida > Pinales > Pinaceae > Picea > Picea engelmannii. The sequence continues at coordinate 596,959 of ML787835.1, read as the reverse complement.
TGAAACCAAAAAAAAAATTAATGCGCCCCTCATATATAGTCCCATGAATTTATAATTAAAGAATAATTCTTTCCCAAATTCCTAAGCTAATAAATTATCATAATAATACTTTTACAAAGTATTAAATCTTATATCACTAATATATTTGTTGATAGGGCACTTATTTACTTCGACATGGAACTCAACAAGTTTGTATTCTTTGACTTCATTTACCATACACCTTTTGAATTTTGAAGACTAACCTTGTATGTGGTTTGAACATGTACGAAACATTTGAAGAGACCATCAAACTGCTTAATGAAATATAATTCTTTCATCTTTCCATTGCAAGGAAGTCATCAAACATCATAAGATAAACCTTGAACCATTCAATATAACTTTGTTGAGTAATGCATCATTTCAAACACACTTTTATGCCAAGGAAAAAATTGAAAACCAACACTTTGCATTTTCTCCTTGGGGACCCCACTTATAAGTTATATAGTATTTATAATCATAGGATTCACAATAATTTGTGAGATTTAAATATAGGTGATGGAAATTTGAGTCAACATACATCATAGGAGAAGCATTGAAAGTAGAGAAATTTGTTGAAAATATTAGATAAATATAAGGTCATAAGAAGAACAATATAAGGTCATACATGATCAAAACATAATTTAGCAGTCATTTGAAGAGGGAGACAAAGTTTGGTTATAGTTGAACAAGGAGAGACTACAAGGTCCTAGTAAGAATAATGAGGCTATGTGGTATGGCCCTTTTGAGGTATTGGATAAGGTGGGAGATAATGCCTATAGACTCGGTCCAGCCCCATACATGTGCATTTACTCAGTAGTGAAGTGGAGAATTTGAAATTATATGATCATTCCATGTTGTATCAAGAGGAGGAGGAGGTCCTACCTACCATACAGGACTTAACACTAGATGCTCAAGTAGATTTGGTAGAGGAAAATGTTTTGCAGAGGAATTCCAAAACTACAATATAGGGGTAGCATGACCTTTAGCATATTAGATTGAAACGACAACTTCCAGGAAAGGAAAATGATACTCGAGAGAGAAGGTAGAGGAAAAAACTCATTACCTTATTTAGTAAATATTTTCGGGACTAAAAGCCTCCCTAAATGGGGAGGTATGATCTGGATTGGATCATCGATATAATTTTTCATCTATATTGGTACGTTTTGGGTGGAAACAATTGGAGGAATCATCTTGCAAGGTTGTTTTAGTGGTAGGTCCCAGTTTGGAAAATTTGGGTCTGTAACCTTTTGAATCCATTTTGAGGCATTAAAAAAATTGTTGGGGGTTACATTGACTAAAACGTCTGCACACACCCTTTATGTTTATCTATACATCGATAAATTTCTAACAATATGAAAATCACTTTAATCGAAGCTTGTATCATGAAAAAGTTATGCCTCCCACAAGTTGACCTACCTTGCTAACCACCATGGTACGAGTGGATGCCATATCATCCCCCATTTCTCAAACGTGTGGGGCTAGCCATGTGTGTATTTTCAAGAAGATTCTAGAAGGTACAAACCTTATCAATACTTGAGGTTTGAGGAAGTCAAAACCCTATCCCTAGATGGTTATCGAGCTATGTTAAATACTGAACCACTAGGAGGAGAAGGGGATCCATTATATAGCATTGTATTTGTTCCATAGCCGAGAAGAGCATCTAGGATTGGTATTTTTAGAGAATAATAGAGGAGGAACATATTTTGTAGCAGGAATACAAGACACAATGTTAAAGGAAACTCCACATTGAGTGCCTCTTTCTTTGTATTTGCATTTCCGTAATTGAAGAAAATATAGAAAAGCGCATGCCTCTCCTTCTAGCTGGGTTTTATCTGGCATTGGGTTTCCCAAGATATGTTAGATAATCCAAAATAAAAATATCATAGTTTATAAAGTTAGAATAAAATGATTATTAATTTAGAATATTAAATTAATAATCTAGAATATTTGATTAATAAATGGAGACATTTAGAAATAGAATATTGTTGTAAAGGATATGACTCTAGAAAGGTGTCATATCTTAGGCTCTAAATTAGGAATATAGTTAGAATATTGTTAAGATAGCATTTATTGTAAATGGACACTTGTTTATTTAATAAGTGATCCATATCTAGAGTTTGTTAGGACATTTATCTTATATATAGCTCATTGCAAGAGTGTTGAGTAGTTCGGGTGTAAACTCTTGCAAATTCTCTTATGTAATTTCTTTTCCTATTTAATAAAAGTGTGTGTCTGAGGACACTTCTGCCATTATTGTGGTATCAAAGCTCCAGTAATGTAGCTGAATAGAAGAGGAGATTATCTTATCAGAGGAAGCAATTCCAGCTCTACAGGCCAAGGAAAAACATGGGCCATCCCATCAGTAAACTGGTCAGTTTAATTGTTTGTTTTTAAAAAAAAAGGAAAAGCGTTTTTTTGTTTTCTACAATTATTTCCTAGACTACCAATTTGTACCACCTCTCCAAAAATAATTCACTTCAAGAACTGATAAACACAGATAACAATTTTTTTTTTGTTGTTCGCCTTCCACCGAAAAGTCAATTGGTTCAAATTGTTAATTATGCCATTATTATGTCATAGTAATTCAGAAAATTTTGATTTCTCTCTAGCGGATTTGCATCTCTTCCACTTGTAATCTTTGACGGATTAGAATAATCACCATTTCTGCAATGATAAGCTGATTGTGGAATAAGAATAGGAGTGTTGTAAAGCACCGCCTGTGTTGTAAATTGTTAGTCTGTTGTCACTATCTATAGTATAAATCTCAGTATTATATTTTACATTACATAATCCGTCAGTGAATTGGAGCAACGCGTTGAAAGTTTGAAAATAAGCAGTTTGATGTAATAACATTAATGAATGTATAAACGCATGTGGAAAGGCGTGTAGAAAAGAGTGTGGAAAGGCGGCCCATATCTATGTCACGATAAGAGAATTCTTCATTTTTATTTTTTTTTGTTTGATGTTGCCCATTCTTCAACTCAGATCTTTTATGGCATGTAATGTGCTACTAATCGTGGAGGAGGAAAATCGTGTTGATGAATGTGTATAAAAATTGTTGGTCTTTCTTCATCATATGAATTCCCAGACGTTTTGCAAGACGGTTCCTGTTTGATGCATTCTACATTATTTCTAATGCCCAAAATCTGTATGAAATCATGTCAATAGAGGATTAAATGAATAACCAACTGTTTGAGAAGTTGCAGATCATAAGGGAGTTCAGAACATTGTGATTGGTTTCGTATTCGGCAATTTTAACTGCAGTAACGTCCACTTCAGAATCTTACAATCCTCGCTTCAGAAATTAGCTGGAGCTAATCTGTTCTTCATCACGAAGCATCCACTGAGGGATATCAATCAAGTGGTTATTTTTTTTTCTACAAAATTTACATGTAATAGTAGAGATAATCGTTTTGGTTGGGCGTCCAGGTGTGAAATGTGAAAAATCAAGACTTCAAATCCAGATTCGAGCTTTTTTGTGTGTATTAGATGTGGTTTTAATTTTATAACTGTAGGATTACAGCATACTTTGCAGGAAACAGTTTACAGACACCCTCTAATGAATTTATACTCATTGATATCAGTTGGTTCATATGGCAACATTCCATCTATTTTTCATTAGCCTCCAGAGACACAAGAAAACATATTAAATGATACATGCATATCAAGTATTTTTTTTTTTGGGTAACAATTTTTTTGTAACTCAAAGTAATTTTACTTTGAGGGGGGGGAAATTTTACCAAAATTTGCAAGAGCATTGTAAGGAGTAAAATTTTGAAAGTTACCTGGAATTTGACTCAAGCCAAGTGCCAAGCTCAGTCATTTTCCCCTTGTTTCAATGACTATAGGAGGGTCAAGGCCAAGCCCCGATAAAGCATTTTTTTGTGTGGTGCGTGTGGTGTGTTGCTCATATTGATATATTTTTGTTGATTCTTTTTTGTGCGAAGATTCAACACTACAATGTTGAAGTTAATTAATTTGTTCTCTGACTGTGATAAACTTGAAGGAACAAAATCATACAAGACATGGAAATGTCTCATTGAAAGTACTCTCATTTACAATGAACTTTGGTGTGATATATGTAATGAAGATACTAAGCCAACTAAGCCCACAGATGCAGTTACATAAGAAAAATGGGAAGTTAAAAATGCCAAAGAATTATCACTCATTAAATCTTTAGTTAATGATGAGATGTATGTTCACATTGAAAATACTACTGATGCATGGTTTGCTTTGAAAGTTTTTAAAGATTTATTTAATACTCAGCCTGAATCCAAGAAAGTTGATCTTCAATTAAAGTTACTCCAACAAAAATTGACTGAAAGAAGTGATGTACATGAATATATTTCCAGACTTAAGAACATTAAGCAGGAAATACTAAATGTTGGTTTTCAAGCAATAGATGATAGTTTCATGACCACAATTCTAATTGTTGGATTGCCTTATTCCTATACACATTTTTTGGAAACTTTACAAGTAACTGGAAAGTTAGATAAGCTTACGTTTGATGAACTAAGTGAAATGTTATCTCAACACAACAAAAATTTTGGAAAGAAAAAGCACGTTGGGAAATTTTTTTTTTTCACAGAAGCCAACACAAGTAAATCTTCAAGTGACAGTTCTAGAAGTAGGGGAAGAGGAAATTTTGTACCAGGTCATGGTCGAAGCCAAAGTAGAGAAAACAATTTTCAAGGCAGAGGCTATTTTCAAGGTAGAGGAAATAGTCAAGGCAGAGGCTATTTTCAAGGAAGAGTAAATAGTAAAGGCAGAGGCTATTTTCAAGGCAACAGTCAAGGCAGAGGACAAACTCCACACAGAGGTCAAAGTCGAGGCAGAGGACAGAATTCAGGTAGAGGGAGAGATTCCAGTCAAATGTTTTGTAGAATATGTAACAAAGTTGGTCATTATTAAAAGAATGATGGTTCAAAATATGTGTTTACCTCATCTTCAACATTACATATTTCCACTAATTTTCAAAGTGATTATGAAGATGCTTGGATTTTAGATTCAGGAGCATCTCAACACATGACTTTCAGACGTGACTTCTTTTGGAATTTTCAAGAATGCCATCTTAATTCAGTTTTTCTTGCAAATAATACCAAACATACTCCTTATGGAAAAGGAGTAGTTAAAGTTCATTTACATGATATTGGAGAATGCATGATTTCAAATGTATGGTATGTACCCACCTTCAAAAAGAATTTGTTGTCTTTAGTCACGATTCGACAAGCAGGACATCAGGTGATTATGGAAGATGGATTAGTTAAGATTAATTCAATAAAACAAAATATGAAAACAATAAAGACAGGTTATGAAGATGGAAAACTATTAAGGATGAAAGGAACAGTTATTCCAAAGCATTCAGAATTTGCAGGCACAGTAAGTACATGTATTTCACCTATAAGATTGTGGCATGTGAGATATGGACATCTCAACTTTGAAAGTCTTTCTCAATTGCAAAAACAAGGGATGGTTAAGGGACTTCCGACTTTCAAAAAGGAAAATTCAAAATGCGAAGCATGCATTTATGGAAAACAGAGTCGAGAGAGTTTTACAACAAGTTCATGGCATGCAAATCAGCAGTTGCAAGTAGTTCACAGTGATGTTTTTGGACTCGTAGAAACTTCTTTCGGTGGTTGAAAATATTTTTTACTCTTTGTTGATGATTTCAGTAGAATAACTTGGGTTTACTTCTTGAAGCAAAAGTCAGAAGTATTTGAAAAATTTAATATTTTTTGTCAACTTGTTGAAAACGAAGTTAAAGAAAAGATAGGCACTCTCAGGACAGATAATGGAGGGGAATTCACTTCTAATGAATTCAAAACTTATTGCACAGACAATCGGATAAGAAGACATCTTACTAATTTCTACACTCCTCAGCAAAATGGAGTCGCAGAACGAATGAATCGCACTTTATTATGAATGGCAAGATCCATGTTATGTTTTAAAAAGTTACGTTCTACATATTGGGCGGAAGTGATCCATATTGCTATATACTTAAGGAACGGATCTCCAACATCTTCTTTGGACGGAATCACACCTTATGAAGCATGGTTTGGTTTCAAACCTAGAGTTAAACATATTAGAGTTTTTGGATCAGAATGTTATGCCTTAGTTCCGAAAGAAAAATGAACTAAGCTTGACTCAAGAAGCTTGAAATGCACAATGATTGGGTATTCTGATGAGAAGAAAGGGTACATACTTTTGACAAATCCAAAATTTATTGTGACTAGGGATGTAATTTTTTATGAAATTGAAAGTAAGAGTGCTGAAGAAATCGAAAGTCTTCTTGAAAATTTAGAAAGTAAAGGTAATCAAAGAAAAGGAAAAATGCAAATTCAACCAAATTCATATAATTGGTATGAACTTGATTTTCCTTCATCTAAAGATGATACATCCAGTCCATTTACTTCAACAACATCATATGGGTCTTCCAGCAGTTCATCCGACTCTCTTAGCAACAACAATTCATCTGACAATGATTCTCCACCTCCAGTATATTCAACTGATCGACGAGCATCAATTTACATTAATCCAATTTACAATAATGGACATTCAGATCCCCAAACAAGTGAATATCAACTACCTAAATGGACAGTTCAAATTTTGAAAGATGATGAAGGAGCATCCACGCAAGCATCTACACTCATCAAGCGAGCCAACATATGGAGAAAGAAAGACAGCTGGACAAGCCATCAAACTTCAGATTTTGAATTCTACCTTGGTATTGTTGCGCCGCCATTTAACAAAAGGCATTCAAAGTCGGGCGCACTTGTATTATGTTAGAGATAGGAAGGAATTTAAGACTATTAAGGCTGTTAGATAGAAATTTATTGTAGATTAGACAGTCATCGTTCGAGAGGGAAAACGGAGTATAGACACCCTCCCTTGTATCATTGTAAGATAACATTTTTTCATTCATATAGGAGCAAGAGGGAGAGCAGCGCAGAGAGCTTGTGAAGAAACCTCCATGTACAGATATTGAATTAATAGGAAAATCCCTGATTCAATCCCATGGATGTGTTTGATCTCTGTGTGTTGTTGATATTGTGCCTTTTCATGTTTGCTTCCTTTTATGCTTATCTATTATATGTTGCTTATGTGATTGCATATCAGGTTCGAAACCTGAGAGAATGAAGGAATGAGTTTCAATTGTTTCTCTGCTTAGGCCAGGAGATTCCTGCATCGAGTGCAGTCGAATACCTCCGCATAGAGTGCGTCGAGGAGGCTAAGTAGTTGAAATTTTGTTCTCTTTTGCCTTGAGTCGGATTGGTTGTTCGAACCGTGCAGTTGAGTGCAGGTTGGATGTGAAGTCTCAGTAGCAAGGCTGAGAAGAGAAGGACTGAGGCTGTCGCAAGCGTGAATGCAAAGGACCCGGAAGAACTTCAACACTTGGAGAGTGGTTGAAGGTTGAAGAGTGAGCCAAGTGCATGAAAGTTCTCTGAAGGATTCAGAGGAACAAAACTCAGGAGGGATAGCGCGTTTGTCTTCAGTTGCCTTGGACAAGGTGACGAAGCGGAGGACTCTCAAGAGGAAGAGGATCGACAACTTGAGTTGATCGTGGAGGCTCCCGAAATCCTGCAGACCGTCAGATCGCGGAGGAGTTGCGAGGGGTTTGAACTCGCAGGTGCACGAGAGAACCCATTGTCATCGCACATCGGCATTTCGAGGTTGGCGAGTGCAAATATTTCATGCACGTCGAAATCGCTATTCGCGATTTCCCGATTTAGTGGGAACCATCGATCACTGGAGGGACAGGTGGCACAAATCCGGAGTATCGGAGTTTCGGTATTCGGGGTTTCCAACAGCAGGGAAACTTGGTATCGTGGATCCGCGATCCGCGAAGTCCCGAGATTAACGTGGCAGTGTGGGGCCCGGGAGACTTAGTGGAGGACAGGTGGCCTCATATTGGGGATCAGCACCTCGGTACTCGGAGATTCAAAACATAAGAGCTCGGCGTCGCAAGTGGCGATATCTCGAGATTTGACCGTTGACCATCGGGGATCGGGGTTTCGGTGTTTGATTGCACGAGGAGAGTGTTGCAAGACTCACGATATCGCGAGACCCGATCTCCCGATACGTGAAGAAGAGATCGCGGAGAAGCATTCTGTGGGTAACAGAGACTCCCGAGGGGAGTTGGAAGAGCATCGACTCTTCGGGCCGAGTCGTTGAAGGTCCTGGTGAAGGCGACCGTGCCGTCGAGGGCGGGTTGGCGTCAAAAGATGTAAGGTCTGATGAGCAGAATAAAAAAGGAACAAGGGGATCACACAACAATGAAGAAATTTTTTCCTTGGTAGCAAATGATTTTACTGAACCTTTCACATACAAAAAAGCAGTAAAACATAAATAATGGCAACAGGCTATGGTTGAAGAGTATCAAGTAGTAATTGATAGCAACACTTGGAAACTTGTTGATTGTCCTACAAGTGTTAAACCCATCGGATGCAAATGGGTTTACAGAATTAAATACAACCAACATGGTGAAATTGACAAGTATAAAGCATGACTTGTGGCTAAAGGTTTTGTGCAGCAGGAAGGCATTCATTATGAGGAAACTTTTTCTCCTGCAACTAAATGGAATACCATCCGATTAACACTTGCATTGGCCTCTCAGAATGGTTGGAAAGTTCATCAAATGGATGTAAAAAGTGTTTTTCTCAACAGAGACTTACAAGAAGATGTATATACACAACAACCACTAGGTTTTGAAATTGCAAGGTAGGAACATAAAGTATGAAAATTAATTAAGGCTTTATATGGGTTAAAGCAAGCTCCCCAAGCTTGGTATACCAAAATGGATGAATACCTTAGGAAGGTTGGTTTTCAACGAAGTGAATCTGATGATACTTTGTATATCCATCAACAAGGTCCATATTTGGTGATTCTTATTATGTATGTAGATGATTTAATCATTACAGGAACCAATGATGATCATATTGAACAGGTGAAAAAGGAGTTACATGCAGGTTTTAAGATGATAGATTTAGGACTACTTCACTACTATCTTGGCATTGAAGTATTCCAATGTCCACATCATATTTTCATTTCTCAGAGTAAATATGTAGCAAAAATTCTTCAGTGGTTTGGCATGCAGGATTGCAAACCATCTCTTACCCCTATGGAACAACACTTGAAACTTTCAAAATTTGAAGGGGGGGACATGGTAGACAGTACTATTTATAGACAGTTGATTGGCAGCTTGATTTATTTGACAAACACTCGACCAAATCTATCTTATGCAGTCAATATTCTTTCACACTTTATGCAGCAACCACGAGACGACCACTGGAATGAAGCCAAATGAGTTCTTTGATATATCCAAGGAACAAAAGATTTAGGTCTTCTTTACAAAAAGACTAAAAGTTTTGTACTTGGTGGATTTTCAGATGCCAACTTTGCCGGAAGTATTGATGATCGAGCATCAACATCAGGTTATTTAATGAACATGAGTTCAGCAACAGTGTCTTGGAATTGTAAGAAACAAGCTACAGTTGCCACTTCTACAACAGAAGCATAATACATCTCAGCATGGGAAGCAACATGTGAAATTGTTTGGTTACGCAGAATTTTACAAGACTTGGGCATTTCTCAAGCAGAAGCTACATCATCATTCATTGACAGCCAGTCAACCATTAAGCTTGCCAAGAATCCAATTTTTTATTCAAAGACAAAGCACGTGGACACCAAGTATCATCATATCAGATCACTCATTGCAAAGGATGTCATTAAGCCAATTTATTGTCCTTCAGAAGATCAGATCTCCGACATTTTCACGAAACCTCTTGGCAGAATAAAATTTACTAAGTTTAGGGATGAACTTGGTATCTGTTGTAATGTATCTTTGGATCATAGGGGGGAATGTTAGATAATCCAAACTACAAATATCATAGTTTATAAAGTTAGAATAAAATGATTATTAATTTAGAATATTAAATTAATAATCTAGAATATTTGATTAATAAATGGAGACATTTAGAAATAGAATATTGTTGTAAAAGATATGACTCTAGAAAGTTGTCGTATCTTAGGCTCTAAATTAGGAGTATAGTTAGAAGATTGTTAAGATAGCATTTATTGTAAATGGGCACTTGTTTATTTAATAAGTGATCCATATCTAGAGTTTGTTAGGACATTTAGCTTATATATAGCTCATTGCAAGAGTGTTGAGTAGTTCGGGTGTAAACTCTTGCAAATTCTCTTATGTAATTTTTTTTCCTATTTAATAAAAGTGTGTGTCTGAGGACAATTCTGCCATTAATATATATCTTGTGTTCATTTGTATGTGGATGGTGTGTTATTTTGCTCTTTTCTTTCATTTTTTTATTTCAGTTATTTTATAAATTCAAGCAAAGCTAGTAATTAATTAATCTCGAATCTAAGGAAAAATAGTTTGCATAGTCTAAGATTTCATAATATTATAAGATTTGTTGTGACGAACTGTTCCAATGGAATATCCACGCTAGTTTATAGATAACTCATTATAATTATACAATAAGAAACTTCAACTTGGTGAAGACGATGGGAGTGGCATAGAAGTACGTCTACTAGATACATCTCTTATAAGATGTTACCAAACATATCAAATCATGCACTACCTATGCCATGACACAAAACCTCATATGCCCCAATTAGACTTATTTTCGTTTGGGATGGTAGTTTCCAAAAAATATGTGGGCTCGGCTTGCCACTCCATATGTTTGTTATTTCAAAAAGAGTATTAATTATTTGGGATTTGATCTAACTTAATCTAGGTTTATAAAAGAAAACAAGACTAATAAACTATTCTTATAACAAAGCTAGAAAAGTGTAGAAAAGAAGGATATGTTCTTAAGACTTAGAAAGAATCCATCACCTCAAGAATAATTTGAGCACAATAACGATTGCTACTAAAATCAGATAGAAATAATTACATCTACGCTATGATTATAGCCGAAAAAAACAATTAAAACGTTTAGAAAACAGATAAACATGAGACAGTATTCTAATAATGTATTTTCCAAAGTGATATCAGTTCATTCACAACCTGGAAAAAATTATTAGGATGAAATGGCTAACAAGAAAAAGTATAAAAAAAATAAAGAATGGTAAATGATAAACCTTTTAGAAAGAATCCTTCAAGACTCTTCATTTATTAAAGTACGATTCAACAATTTCCACAAACACTAAAAATAATCTTTAATAAAAATGATGTTCTTTTGCTTAATATATGGTTAGTTGGCATGATTTAATAATCACAAAAGTAATTTTATGACGATTGAATAAAAAGGGCTAATCAATATTTAACAGAAATGAAATACCATTAGTTGTTCTTAGTTCAACACAAAATGCTAACAAACTAGGATTTTGAGAAGGGTTATATTAAAATTGATAGAAGTACCAAATTCCAATCTTAGTTTTGAAAACTACAAGAGAGAACGAATATAAAAAGAGTTTTGAATACTGTTAGCAACATTTCTTGTATAGGGGTGTTTTCCTCGATGGTTTGGGCCTTGGAGTGGTAGATGCAAAGCAGTGGGTTGAAAAACCCACTTATCCTAAGTTTCAGGCACAAATGCGCATCCGTTAAGCAACGGGAAAATCTGTGCGGCCAGGATCTGCACGCCTAGATCTACAGTCAAGAATGCATTCTAGAGCCCCCTCGCCATTCTACCTTTAAGGCAGAGGGGGGGTCCAGAATTGAGCACGCAAGTTTGAGCGGCTAAGATTCGGGCACCTGGATCTACGGTTGAGAATGGATTCCGGACCCCCCTTCTATTCTTCCTTTANGGGGGGGGGGGGGGGTCCGGAATTGACGGTTTAAAGAGGGCCCCCTTTTGTCACATCTCCTACTCCCTCCGCTTACCGCCCTCCACCATGTGTCTTCCCCTGTCACATCTCCCGCTCCTCTTCTACCTTTTGCTACCACATACCCGTCCTCCACTCTCCCTGTTGTCATGTTCCTTTTCCCCTTAGACCCTCTTACCCTCTAACACCTGTACCTCCATACTCCATGCCACTTCCACCTGTGTTGTGTCCTCAGTGCCCAACCTGTCGCATTGCGGCCTCATTATCACCTCTCACGGTACATCGCCTCATCATCTAGTGTCACAACTTCCGTTTCTTTTCCACCTAGTGCTTCTACCTCAACACCTCTCGTCTCACCCTCATCCACGTCCTCCATAGGAGTCCCCTCACAGCAGTCCAACGAAGCAGCGTCCAAAGAAAAGCCGCCACGTTGTCCGAGTACAGAGTTGACCGAGGCCATTCCCAATCCCAAGGAAGCAGTTATTGTGGTAGTTGATGGTGGTTAAACATCGTCTTCTTCCATAAATAGAAGGCCAGGAAAGGACCAAGCGTAGAGGTGGACTGACAGTCCATCCTGACAGAGATTGCGTCTGACAAACGACTGCATGGGCAGTCTACCGAACGTTTGCATGCGTCGCCTGACAGGGAAGCTCCTCAACGTCAAGCATTGAATTCATGATATGATCACGCCTTCAGCACCTGAGTCAGCTCCAAGTATATGTAGGCATTTTTTCCATTTTGTTTAGTATCGATGGTTGAGCTTAGCTCCCGACTGTAAAGTTTCTGAGGAAGCTCTGGTTATGTATTTCGATTTGAGACTGTCAAATTAATGGAAGTCAGCTTCTCTTTCCTTTTTATTTTGTTTGTTAGCTGTTTAAAACACTCGGAATTAGAGGATCCATTCGAGGGTTGCATATTGTAGGATGATGTATGGTTGGTCACTGCAATCTCTGCACCAGTCTTAAGCAGTCTCCCACGTTGTCTTTTTCAGCTTGCACTGAATGATTCGGAATTGGAGGATCCAGTCGAATGGTTGTGGCTGCATAGTATGATAGGTTTGGTCAGTGTGCAGTTATCACTATGTTGTTTAGGCACATTTCAATGTTTCGTTTTTCTTTCCCGAGTTGCTGGAAGGCCTGATGCCCAGAGCAGTCTCCTCCCTTTTCTCCCTAGTCTTCCCTCTAATCTCGCTTTAACTCAAATTCCTGACTAAAGTTAGTTCTGGCCCTCACTTCCCTGTGCATTTCTGGCCTAGTTTTCTGAGTTAAATGATTCTATCATGAGTTTACTCCCATCCGATCACTCCTTTAAACAAATTCGTGACAATAAACTGATGGGCGTCGAGCTCTGCTCCTGCTGCAATCCAGAAGTGACTTACATCACCAACAAATACAAATACCCTTCTATCTGTATCAGGGTGCAACATATCACGTATAGAATGAAGATCTATCTCGTGAATGAAGATCTATCTCGTGCATCCTGGAGGTTATCCCTTTCATAGCGAAGGTAAGGAAGTGTCCCAACTTATCGAGTGCCAGAAGGAAGTGTACTAACCGATCGAGTGCATGAGGTGTGCCCAGATATATCGTGAGAAGATTGTGCCTTAACAACTGTCTGTTCTTCTCCCTTTGGTCGAGAGCTTCGCACCTGAACTGCGTGAAAATAGTGGCTGTACCTAAACTCTTCCTCTCCGTTTGATCGAGAGGCACCTGAGCACAGTTGTAGTTCAGGTAAGTGAAGGGAGGACATTTATCGAGAGAACAAATACCAAAAGGGTTCCCTTCTATACAAAGAATCCAAAAAGAAAACATTAGGCAAGGGAAATATGCTCTTTGTTGTCTCAAAATTCCTCCAAAGTATAATTTCAAAAAGGAAAATCTTACAAAAATGTGAGGTCCTCCCTCCTTTGGTCTATTCCAAATACTGAAATGTTGCAATTGGTGGAAACCATGACACCTTTTTTTGTTGCCATAGAACTATCTTCAACTACATTTTTTTTTTAAACCCACCCAGTATCTTAACAAAAAGACCTAGGGTTCCATCCACCGTCGTGGCTTCTTGCGATTCAAGGTTGTGATCTCAACTCATTACGATTTGGTGCTATATTGGAAAACAAGCGTGATATTTGTAGGAACGTCCTCAAATTATCTAGAGAGTGAAGACAAATAGCCCTAAAATCACATTGGCACAAACCTTGGCTAATGCCTTATCCAAGATAATTTTACGTGGCACTAGTTTCTTTTGGTTTCGTGTTGATCTCCATCTAAACAAAGCTAGTTGGTGGAACTATTCAAGATCCATATGAAAGATTCTTTGGTTTTATTCCCATGTGTACATCCCAGATATTCTCTCTTCAACTCGATCACTCCTTTAATGATATGCTACGCCTCTCTGCATCAATATTGGTAGGCCTTCGTGTCAAAAGAAAGAGAGTTATCAATAAATAAATATATTTAAACCTCTAAAAATATCAAGTGAAAAGTTGCAATGGTATAAGAAATGATTTATAAGTGTGAGTGGATCCATGTTTCTATCATGTTAGAAATTTTGACAATATAGAACACCTTATAAGAGATTCCATAGTCACCATATTATTTTCCATGTGTCATGTTCCATTTAAGTACCAACGGGTTGATGCATAGTTGATTAGGTGGATGATAATGTATTGATTGAGGTTTTAATTGATTATAGAGTAAATAAAACCATTTGAGTAAACCATCATATTACATCGAGGCTATTTTCTTATGTCAAATAAAACACCTAATTAAAAAAAAACTCACATCACAAATTTATAAGTGGAAACTAATCCTTCAAGCGGAACAATAAAGTTTTCAATATGATGAAGAATTTAATGACCATTAATTTGCATAAAGCTAAGTATATTTTGTAATTTATTGTCGTGTTACTAATGTTCTTCTAGCTATCATGTGTACTAATTTGATCAATTAACATTTCCCTGAATTAGGAAAAAGAATCGATCATATTTATATATATAGTTACTGAAAGTAACATCCTTGTAATGGAATTAAAAATTGTTTCCTTGTCTTTAAAATTTAATATATATTCTCCTCAGGCATAGGAAGGAAGAATGCATAGGCATAGGAAGAATGCATACGAAAAAAAAACTTTAATAGAATCAATTTTATTTTTATTTTGCTAAAGAGTAGAAAATTATAAAAAAAATGCATAATTTTAAACAAAATTTCAAGGGTCATAAAAACAACAATGCATTATGCAAATTCAAAATTGTCAACTCGCTTCCACTTATTAACATGTATTCTTTTAAAGTGTGGTTTAAATTTATTAAAATTTGACTTTTAATTGAATTATTTGAATCTGCCAAAATGCTTAATTAACTCATTAATGCACCAAAAATCGAACCGTGGAAAAACTGTTGTAACATCATGATAATCCAATTTACACAAATTGAGACATGGAATCAACTTGAATAAGTTCAAATGAACATGCAAACGATGTTGAATAACCAGGGAGAAAAAGACTCAAAAGGCATAATCATTACCTATGTGAGGAAAATACAATAAAACACAAGTTTGCATGGTGCAACAATCACATCATCGAAATTATAATCATTAATATGGATGTATGGATGAGATTTCCTTAATAATTTTATTCTGGCAACATTATGTTACTAAATCATCATCTCATGGAGATAAACGCAAAATAATCTGTCATAAGAAACACACAAAACCAAATAATTAAAGAAAGGAGAAGTATAAAACCATCCTTTCAAATCAAGAAAGGAAAAATCAAAAGCAAATGAAAGCAATGTTTTCCAAAATTGGGGACCCTTTACTTTTGTCAAAAATAAAGGGGGTTGTTGATTGCTCAAAAAATGGCAATGCACTAGGTGAAGCAGTTATAATGTTATTAATGTAATGAGGTTTAAGTTTATTGAAAACCACATGATAAGTTTAGAAATATTCTTAGACATTGTACAAGATCTTTAAGGGTCCCACATAAAATGAATTAAATAGTATAAGACCAAAATTTTTGAGTACTTAATATATACTCTATCTTTAAACAATGAATCCATGATAGGGAAAATTTATTTTTTTACTATCTTCATACTATTGAATAGAAAAAAGGTATAATTATGGAGTTTTACGATAAGCAGACATCTATATAAGTGCATAATATACCTATTTGTATTGACATTATTTCTCTTCTTGCGAGCTTCCATAGCCCTGGCAAATTGTCTCGTTACCATACAAGCATGAGCCCACTTTCAACAAGCGTCCATAGCCCCAACATGTGTACTTCCCACACTTAGCAGTGCTTTTGACTCACTTTTTATTATTAATTTCACCCTTTTTTATTTGGTTTGTAAAGAATTGCATATGCAATTGGGTGAAGGAAGCAGGGTGGTACACGAGACAAATTTATTTAAAATAATAGATGTCATACTTTTAAAATTGTGACCCCGAAAGTTTCCCTTAAACTACCAATGTAGAATATTTTTTTAAGGTAGTGGGATGAGGGGTGGGATTCAAAGAATAGATAAATATAGACTTTTTCCTCTACTTAAAGAATATTGTCACTAATTGAAAATCCATCTTAGTGTTTCACCATAATCACTAATTAGTGTCGAAGATATGAAACCTAATATAGATGTTTTCAGATAAAGAAACCCCATTTTAAAGTAAATATTATATTTACACAACCTCGAAGGATTTCCCCATAAAAAATTGGAAACAAAATAAACTCAAATTTTCAATTTAAAGAATCAAATCAAAAACCAAAAACAATGTTCAAAAATATATAAACTAATGAAAAGGAGACAAAGAAAGATAAACATAAATGAAAATTAGGCCCTAAGCATGTTGATATACCAAATATAATATCAACAAAAATGTGCAAACAAAAATGTGATATTTTCAGTTGATCGGATCATTTATTGAGCCATAAATAGAAAGAAATATTGAATAAGAAAGATGAAAACTAAGCCAAAATTTCAATTATGACCTTAATAATATTAGACCCTCAACAATCATGTTATCTCATTTATATTTCTTTTTGTTCTCTTAAATGATTCTTGCTTCACAATCTTTTGCAAAGGGTTAATTGCAGTGAACATTTCAAAACCAAATCGCTATAATTATTAGTTGATAATTAGCAGCATGTGATTTGAAAGGAAATGTTTAACCAATGTAATTGTGAAGAAGACTATTAATAATCAAGAGAAGTGAAAGATAAGGAGAAAATTTCCTAACATCAGACAATGATTGCAGTAATGTTCTGCATATGACTCCTTTGTTCTAAAAAATTAAGCCTTCTTCATTTGATAAATTCCACTAGTTAATAACATGGAAATCATTAACTTTCATTCCAATAATCCTTTTCAACATTGAATGAATATAGGGATAAAAATTGATAGATGTGGACCATACTCAAAGAAATGTATTCAAGGAACTAGTAGGTAGATAAAATTACCAGAGCTAGAAAGGGGTCTCCCTAGACGGTTCCCACAAGCTTCTTGCTAACAAAGATGTGGTGCAGTTGGCCCCCTTTGCTTATGCAAAAATGTTTCCCTGTGCCCGTCGGACCCACTTCTGTCGCGGTAGACCAGGCTTGAGAACGCATTTTTCTTTCTAAAGATGGGGTTCCATAGAGAGGGGTGGGTTCTGACCGGCTCTACTTCCTACTTCCTAGTTCCTAAAGGATTCCTTTATATTGGTCGTACTTCCCTGACACATTTTTCTAGGCGACATTTTATGGATTGAAGTTAGCTTGTTTGAAATTGCAAAATACCTAACTTTTATTTTTAAATCTTGGCATTCTTAGGAAATATCTTGAAATAGGATTCCTCGGCCAGTTTCCTATTTCAATTTTGCTTGGAGATAGAATTTTGGCTAGAATAATTAAAACTTTCTGTGCCTCAATGTTTGAATGTCCAATGATATCAAATATTAAGTTTAATATTCGTAGACAAAATCCTCGAAAAATTATCTCTGATAGAATTCAAGAATGAGATAAGAGTAATATAGCTGAGAAATGAGCATATCAAAATTCGTATCCTTATTGAAATTATACCTCAAAGCTAAAACTTGATCGAAAGATAGTTGTAGGAAAACAAACTTTCTTTCTTATATACAAAATTGAATTGAACTCATTGAGACCTAATTGTTTCTAAACTAACTGGGAGGGAATCAAAAGTAAAGTTTAAGAAAACACCAACTTATGAGTATAAAAGGGTAAATATTGTTTTTTATAATCATGTAGGCTACTTTGAGAAGAAATATGTGATCTAAAAGCATGACTTGAAACCATCAATCATTATTCCCAAGGAGTCACGATATCATGTCCAAGAAAAATATTTTTCTTTTCTTTTCTAGTCATTTTTCAAAGCGATTTTCAATATCCATTTAGTTTATTTGAGAAATATATATGATCACCAAGATATAATCGAAGGTGTGTTTAGGACATGGATGTGATAAAAGTACTTCATACTTAAAACTTTAATCTTATATCACAACTGAGTTTCAATGAAAATGGATTTATTTCATTGAAAGAAAAGAAAAAACTGAAGATCAAAATAAAAATAAAAATAAATCCTAAGTAAACTACTCCTACTTGTACAGTACAAAAAACATGAACTAAGTGAAATAATATATCCAATGCAAGCATTCAAGTAATTTTGATATCGTAAACACGTGTTCATCAAAGATCAGAAACATGTAGTGGAGTATTCAAATGGTAGAAAGAATTAAACCATCAACTTATATATTCAACATGTGTAGGATGATTCCCGTAAATTTGTCCTGGAACCTTTTATCATAAGAATTATACAGCCAAGTTCCGATCCTATCATAATATTAAAATTTAACAATATGGAATTGCTTATACGAATCTATGGGAGGAGAACATATTTTATATGAGTTATAAGTGAAAGTTTTTAGAATTTTACCTTGAATGTGAGCCTTATCGTTGTAGATGTCATTTGTTTCCAAAGAATAAATAATATAATTAGGGTTTAACATAACCATTGGTAAATACCCCAGTACCTCATTATCTTGCAATTGATGTTTAATTGATCAGGAGTCTAAGAAAGATCACGGTATTTGAATGATAGGTCATTAAAACAATCCATCTGTATAGAAAAAATATCATTAACTCTAATGGTCTCAGACAACTAATTATGAAAATAATGATTTTTGTCTTTCGTATTCAGGGCAATGTAAGAATCTAGAAAAGAAACACTTTGACAAGTATCAATAGAGATAAATTTTCCCTTCTAAAAGGTTGATATAGGAGATACTGAAAAGACTCAAAGGCCATCTTGACATACTTCTCATTCCCGAATTTTAGATCACTGACAATAAGCTCCTCATTAAAATTTGATACCAACAAAAACACTTTGGAATGATCAAGAATAAATATCTGCATATGAGAAGTATTAAACATACCAGGGTATAAAAAAAATAACTATCAGAAGAGAGGAAACAAAAAAAAAAATAATGAAAAGCTTCTCAATGAGGAGTATCTTTAAAAAGGATGTTTTCTCCCAAATCCTCATTTATGATAGACAAATCATTTGAACGATTTAAACTAGCAAAAATGTTATCATTCACTAACACAATACCAACCTTTTTAAAATCATCTTTAAATTCTTTTAAGTAAGATGTAAAACATTTAGTACATTATGTGTCGACTCCTTTAGTTAACTAAATAGTTTTTACCTCTTGCTTTCCTAATATGTTGGAAATAATAGAATTATCTACATAAAGTCCATGTTCACAAACAGTCAATGGAGGCATATCATAAATATCTCTAGAGTAAGGAGGTTGGAGAATCAACTTGGAAAGACAATCATTGGATTGGTCCATGAGTGTAATTTCAAGAGATTTTTCTTCGCTCTCTATAGTTAAACAAAAATAAGTTTTCTCAAATATATGAGGTTGATTATAAGAGATAGATGCTTCCTCAAAAATTTCTAAAGTCACAATCAAATTTGCAAGGAGGTGACATCCTTTTTTGTTCTTATGTGGAGATTCCTTCTTCTGTTTTTCCTCTAATTATATGGATAAAGAAGAATGACAAGATTTTGTCATGACCAATGCCTAAACTTGTATTATATTATCATAAAAAGGAGGTAATTCCATGTTTTTTCCTTCCACATGGGTCTCTAAAATATCAAAACTTAAACTTTCCACGCAAGATATTACATGTTTATTAGTATGATATTACATGTTAAAATATCCAAAAGTTGTGTAAGACTAGAACGCTTTGTTACGAGGGAAAAACTCTCTATGGCCAAGGGTAAACCACAATAGACAGGTATGACTACAGAAATCGACTCAATTCCATTGTATGCTATATAAACTAATGTGCAAGATAAGAAAGAGGCCTACCTCAATCCAATGTTTGATGGTGTTCCACTATTGAGCACTCCGACCCAAAGCTTTATACCTGCAATAAGTTCTCAACAAACAAGCAAAGAAAATATATAGTGATGATGTAAAGGGGTTAGCACATTAGATAGCATAATCCATTAATAAACATTACAAACATGCCCATGGATAATAATCATATATTTGAATGATACCAATAGGGAGGGAAAGGAATATTTCTATTAATAATTGATCAACAAAAGTGTCAACATTATAGACTTTCGTGTCGGCACGGTTCGAAACCAAGAAACCAAGTTCCTTCCAACTGGGCCTCCACCACTTCAATCCTCCACCAAAGGTAAGCTCAAAGGAGAGTGACAATGAGGTTCTCTCAACAATAGGGAAAGATCTTGGGGGTTGAACACTGTGTTCAAACTTGAGGGACAAAGGGATGTAGACTCAATATGAAGTAATTTCTCCAGAGTAACTTTTCTCTCAAATTTGAATGCTTTCTCCTCTTTTCCATAGCTCGAAATTGTGCTCTTATAGCCTTCAAAATGCAACTGAAGGGCCGAGTTAGAACATTTCCAGTATATGGAAGGTCAAGGATTAGATATCTCTTGTCGTAACATGGAAACCCAACTCCATTTTTGTATTTTCTGGCACAAATCCTGATGTACGCGGGTTGTAGTGGAGCAGCCTACGTATATGCTTGTTGTATAGCTTATAGGGCGCGTATATGTGGAAAAATGTATATTTTTAGCTCTAGATTCATCAAAAAGGGATGATAAGTCTGCATAGGGAAATGGAAAAAGGCCCTCTGTAAAAGATAGCAATGGTGAGGCAAATCTTGCTATAACAAATGCCCCCTAATGTGTGAGATCAGAGGAGTATCTGCGATGGCCGAAATACATTATGAATAACCCAGGAGTGGAGTCGTAGAGAACCAACTAGACGAACTCGATTTCTTATTACATTATGTACTGACTTTGCATACATGGCTTCCATGAATACAATGTAGATCCATGCGGAAAATATACCAAATAAGTGTTTGTGGCCATGAATAGGTAGATACAATTGCGGTTATATGCCAAAATTTGTCATAGTCACGAATAAGGCCTAGTGAAAACCAGTCTCAAAAATCAATATGAAGATATATGTATACCATGAAGTACAATATGATCTCCTATGATCACTAAAGTCGAACGGGTGTTGGTCCAATGAAAGGGAAGCAACAGCTTGGGAAAGTTGCAGTCACATAGTAATGTCTTCAAGTCTTCTACACTATCCGCCAAGGGTGCAAGTCTACATCATGTGAATAAAGGAATTGAGGTCGAACATAATGAGACATCGTTTGATTATCGGTCATTGAGGTATACCATTAAAAAACGCGAGACAGCCTACCAATAATGAAAGTAGGTATCAAGGCACCGAGTACATTCCTACAAGTGTGAATAAAGGAGTCGGTGTCGAACACTTGAGAAATACATTGATGTATTCTCACTTGTCAATGGCGAGAGAGCCTGCCACTAATGACTGTAATCCTTAAGGTACTCATAAAAATCTAGGTCCCATATCTAGAATAGATGAGTTGAAGTCGATGGAAAGAGACCCGTTGAAAGGAGAGCATTAAGGCATCTCTCATCAGTCAACATAAGGAACAAATCAGGAGCTTCATGATTTGGTGGAGATCAAACAAAGAACATGTTCATGAACCAACGACCCTGTGTGTCTTTCGCGAGTATAAAATGCAAGCGGTACACGAAAATGACCTTCTGAATAGTAGCCAATGATGAAAACTGCTAGGAAAGGTGAGGAAACCATCAATAATTCTAATGGCATCCAAGACACTGCACGAATCCCAAAGTGTGAATAGATGTCTTGTCGCTGAACACAAGGGAAACCACCCAGTTAATGACCAATGATGAAATGTTGATTGTTGGGTTCAAGGTGACCTACCGTTGATGCAAGTAGGGCCAGGATGCATGATGAGACCATAGTATCATGTGATTCTGGGACAATATGAGGGTATGACCGACATGCAAAGTCAATATTTCTGAGGAGTGGTCGACGCAAGTTGTGAGACTTCCTTTGAACAAGAGCATGAGATATATGGTGGACTCCGGCAGCATAGACTCAATGATGTGACTATTAGATGCAGGAGGCATCAATAACGTTCTCTATAGGGACTGGAAGAGTAACCAGTTGGTAGAGAAAACTTTGTAATGAGATCAGCTTCCTAAGGCCATGCTAAAACCCAAAATTATGATGACACAAGGACTCAATAATTTTGTGCTCTATTCAAAGGCGACACGACTACTACCAATTATAATATAGTACTCCCTTCCCGCCTGTCTTTTTTTGTTTTTTCATAACAAGTGAATGCTATGATACAAAAGAGGAAACGAGTGTCGTAAGTAAGCAAAACTAGTTCCAGCAGTGGAACTTACCTATGCTTAATGCAAGGAAATGCATGCGGGAGATGGACACTCGGGGTGATGTTTCGTCCAGGGTATAGGGTGTCGAATTGTGAAGGATATAAAAAAGGATCTACTTGGTTGAGGATGCAAAACTTCTTAGGCAATGGTTTATAACGCAAAGTGAGAAACAGCTAAATCCTCAATATTGCAAGCGATGGCATGAGATGCAATCATAGCTTAACGCAAAAAAATATCCTTTTTTATGTCTTGTAGTCTACTTGGTGTGAAAAAGAGGTAAACTTGTGCCAAATAGACATCTTTTCAAATCCAATTTACGAGTGTGAAAAAGACAAGTTCACTCGACAATCTTTTCCATTTTTGATAATGAGTCGGAAAAGAGCTTAACTAAGACTCATGACCTTTCAAATCTAGTTTAACAAGTGTGAAAGGGACAAATCACTCAACAATATTTTTGGTTTTTAGACGAGTAAGAAAAGTTCTTAACTAAGACTCATTGTGTTGTCTTAATCATCATTTAAAGGGGGAGGCCAAGGCTCCCATCTCGGTCTTCTGTGAAAAGTCAGTGTCTCATGGATAGCTGACAAAAGCTTGGGAAAACCCAAAGTTCTCCAAGTCGAGGAGGATAAAGTGTTGATGGAGGATACAGTCTCCGTGATGGTTCGAATAATGTCTCTTAATGGAAAATACATAGGTGGGGGTATGGGATGCCCCATGAGGTCGTGCCAATCGAAGGGAACTTCGTCGAGACTTGGAGAGAGAGAATTCAGGGGAAGAATAAATTTCCCTCGTTCAAAAGGAGTAGGGTTAGGAATGTTGATGACATGACTAAGAGGCGCCTCAATCTCTTCAAGGAGAGTAGGGTTGACCAGAGATTGCAATGGTGTGTTCACTTCTTCAATTATAGGTTGAAGATAATGCATAGTAACGAGGGCGATAGATGCCTCACTTTCAAAAAAAGAGGCGAGGTCAGGAGGGGATTGCGGTGGTGGGACCACCGAAGCGATCAAAGGAGAAGTAGTGTGAGGATAAACTAGGGGTGTCTCAGAATATGAAGGGCTCTTGGGTGAGCCCCATGCTTCTAGTATCTCAGCGGTAACCAGACACAAATGAGTAAGGTGATTTCCATCACAAGTCCTACAAAGGAATTTAGGCTTACATCTGAGACGTCTAGGCTTCTCGATGTAATTAGCAGAGGAAAGAGAGTCGTCTCTTGAATGATGAATAGAGGCTGGAGACGTGACACGGCTATGATTCGGAGTGAAAAGGATGATGCCCCCAACATAATTAGCAGAGGTTGGGTGTGAGTTGTCAACATAATTTGTAGAACATGTTGACCCATATCCGACATGATTGGCAGAGGTTGGGGATGGAGCACTAGTGTGACTAAAAGTGACTGGGCTAGTGATAGATGGTGGTATTTGATTCCAAGGTCTGAGGAAAGATTGATTCTAAAACATTGCAAGCCAGGAAGGATCCTGGTGTACTCCTTGTCCCTACCCAGAAGGGTGGTAGCTTGCACTAAAATGTTCTGAAGAAGTTTGGACGGGCATCATCACTGAGGCTTGCGAAGGGACCGAGGTCGGATAAGAATTATTCGAGTGATGATATATGTTTCCCCCTTGTGAAGGGGTCCCATAAAGAGGGTAGCTTGAACCATAAAATTGGTTTTCTCCGTATGAAATACCTGGAGGCATCTGAGGGTCAGTCATGGGAAACATGTTCGAAGGAACTGACATGGTGGGAGACAGATGCGTGGGTGGTGCATAATAAGTGGGAAAGGAACCTATTTGAGCATTGGCTCCTAGAATATCATAGTTAGCATGAGATTCAAAAGGGGGGAGGTTCCAACCTCCTATGGGGACACGACTCATATTGAATGAAGAAGTAGGCATCAGAGCCATGATGCCCCTAGATCCCATGCTAGGATTCATATATGTGGACCAGGGAGAGGATTTCACGGGTGAATACATATCAATTGAAAAATTACTAGAGACCCAAGGCACAGATTGAGTGTTGTAGTTTTTCACACCATTGTAAAAAGCGGAAGGATACATCCCCATGAAATGAGTAGGCATCATGGGGTAGGTAGCAGAAAATGAGGGAGAAAAAGAAGCTCCACTATCCATGATGGTGAAACCCAACAAAGACTCCTAAAGACAACTAGTAGTCAATGAGCATACCAAAAATTCAAATGAACAATATGCATGCAAATGGGCTAAAGTGGTTGAGTGGCCTCTCTCACTAAAGAAGGTATGCCTCATCCAAGAGGGACCTGAGGCTCCCTGCTAAATTTTGGAGGCAACAGAATCAATTATAAAGGCCCTCGTGGGCTCAACAACCAGTTGGTCTGATCCCCCCAGAGAGGTAATCCTCCATAAAGGTTGTGTGTTGTCTGACCTCTATCTGACCTAGGATACAAGTAGAATAACCCCTACAAGTAACCTATGAGATTCCTAAGTCAAGAAACTAATGAACCACCATATAACTGATGCACAGGCAAGTAATCATAAGTCCAGATCACTGTATGGGCAAGCTAGAAAATCATGAAACCTTGAAATCACCGCCTCTCACATAGGTATGGGTACTAGAAAGATCCCCAGATACAAATAAATCCATAGAAATATCTCTGACGTTAGGCGAGTATCCAGGGGTTATCCCTTCAACTAACTTTGTGCGACCTCGTGATTAAATCTGGTGTGAGTGGAGCCTCCTTATATTACCAATTATACAATGGACTTGTCAACTCCCTGCCTCAGACACATATGTCAATTTAATTTCCTTGGAGAAGTTTACTCACAAAATCCTATTCCAAAGCACTAAATCCTAGGTTAGTTTATGCACCCTAGAAATAAAATCGTGACTAATCAATTTTAGCTTAAAGCATAAATTGTATTGGTCATGATTACTCAAGAGGGTACGGAAACGAAACTCATGATGTTATGACTCTGCAAAAGATAAATATGAATATAATGCAAAGTCTACCTTTAACTTTTCAATGAATGATATGCTAATAAAAACAGTACAATTTTCAATTTGAACTCTGCAATTCATAAGTAAAATGCAATCTTTCACTACATGTACTAAGCTAATGATAAAGGTTCAAAGACAAAAACGTTAACCAATGCAAAATGCCTATTTTTTTTGCATTTTCAATATATTAGAGAGAAAATGCATGGATTGAAAAGCAACCTGATATATAAATTCTACTCTGTATAAATGAAATGACTCAAGAAAAATACCAAGCAACCAAGCAAACAAGCCAGGGTTCAAGGAAAAACCAAAAAATGAAAAACAATGAGAAAGACTACACCCATAAATTCAACTCCCAACAGGCTTCCTGTCAATCCAGAGAAGCTCAATTGGCACTACAATGACCTAAGAAGGCTCGGCAACCATCAAAACTCACCCAGCAGTCACTAACCCAAGAAAACAAGCAAGGAAAAGTGGTAAATGTGGTTGTTCAAGAGAATAGTGCGTATATATGCAGCTTGCAGAGAGGCAACATGCATGTGTATGCGACTGTCAAGGTAAAAAGAGCATACAGGCTTTAAAACAAGGCCAGGCAAGGGAAAAAGGCCTGAAAACTCAGACTTAGAGTGAACAGAATATGCCAAGCAGTGATATGACAAGAAACACAAAGGAAAAAGAGCGATGCAAGAAGAAAAAGTACTTCAGCCCTTAGAAGGAAGATCTATACCCAATGGAGTCACCACTTCTATTATGAGGGAAAAACTCTCTATGGCCAAGGGTAAACCACAACAGACAGGTATGACTGTAGAAATCGACTCAATTCCATTGTATGCTATATAAACTAATGTGAAATATAAGAAAGAGGCCTACCTCGATCCAACGTTTGATGATGTTCCACTGTTGAGCACTCCAACCCAAAGCTTTATACCTGCAATAAATTCTCAACAAACAAGAAAAGAAAGTATATAGTGATGATATAAAGGGGTTAGCACATTAGATAGCATAATACATTAATAAAAATTGCAAACATGCCCATGGATAATAATCATATATTTTCATGATACCAATAGGACAGGAAAGGAGTATTTCTATTAATAATTGATCAACAAAAGTGTCAACATTACAGACTTTCATATCGGCACGGTTTGAAACTAAGAAACCAAGTTCCTTCCAACTGGGCCTCCACCACTTCAATCCTCCACCAAAGGCAATCTCAAAGGAGAGAGACAATGAGGTTCTCTCAACAATAGGGAAAGATCTTGGGTGTTGAAAACTCTGTTCAGACTTGAGGGACAAAGGGATGCAGACTCAATATGAAGTAATTTCTCCAGAGTAACTTTTCTCTCAAAGTTGAATGCTTTCTCCACTTTTTCATAGCTCGAGATTGTGCTCTTATAGACTTCAAAATGAAACTGAAGGGTTGATTCAGAATGTTTCTAGTATATGGAAGGCCAAGGATCAGAGATATCTTTTTGTGACATGGAAACCCAACTCCATTTTTGTATTTTTTGGCACAAATCTCGATGTATGCGGGTTGTAGTGGAGAAGCCAGCGTATACACTTGTTGTATAGCTGATAGGGCACGTATATGTGGAAAAAAGTATATTTTTAGCTCTGGATTCATCAAAAAGGGATGATAAGTCTGCATAGGGAAATGGAAAAAGGCCCTCTGTGCAAGATAGCAATGGTGAGGCAAATATTGCTATAACACTCTCCTATGAAACACATCCAACTTCATCGTCAAAATTGAAATATGATATCACATTAACACTATCTAATTCATCCTTCTTAATAAAAAGATAATTAAGATATAGGAAATGTTCAAATAGTTCAATCTGAGAAGGCTTATCAACTAGAAGAAATATATGACAAATACACATGAATAATGATGGGAAATATTCATTTTATTCATATTCCCCTTTTTGTAGATCCTGCATAACTCATCAAAAGAATAATTATAAAAAACATTATGAAATTGATTCCTAAATTGTTTCCAGTTGTGAATAGAATCGGTGGGAAGAGATTGTAACCGTTTTTTAATCCTCACTTTGAAAGTGAAATCTTGTAACTTGCACAAGACACCTTCATCAGCAATAGAGTGATTAATAAAAATATTAATAAATCGAAGGAGATTCTCAGGAGCAGATACCTTTTGTTCCCCATCAAACTTAGTTTTACCCGAGAGTAAAAATGTCTTGTTGGGAATGATGGTAGATGGTAAAGTAAAAATACATTCCCATACAAGGATTTGGTTAAGAGCCATTGGAAGTTAAACACATTCACAATGAATGAATCCACAAGGATGGATTGTCATATGGCCTTCCTTCTAGCACCAATTATTCACAGGTGGAAGAATACCCTCTTGCAACAGGGGATAAATTCCCAATTTCAATCCCCAATTAGACTTATTTTCACTTGGGATGGTAGTTCTAACCAATATGCGGGCTTGGCTTTCCACTCAAGATGTTTTCTCTTTCAAAAAGAGTCTTAATCGTTTAAGATTTAGTCTAACTTAATCTAGGTTTATAAAAGAAAAGATGACTAATCTATTATTCCTATCTCAATTGAGAGAAAATCTAGAAGAGTGTAGAAAAGAAGGATATATTCTTAAGAATTAGAAAGAATTCATCACCTCGGGAATACTTTGAGCACAGTAAACATTTCTACTAAAAATAGATAGAAATAATTACATCTACACAATGATGATAGCAAAGAAATAATTAGGAAGTTTGGAAAACAGATGAACATGAGACAATAGTCTAATAACTTATTTTCAAAACTGATATCAGTTCATTCACAATCTGCAGGAAATTGTTGGGATTAAATGTTATTTATGTTGACTAACAAGAAAAAGTATCAAGCAAAAGAAATACGGGTACATTAAAGTACATTTCAGAAATAATTCTTAAAGACTCTTCATCTATTAAAGTACATTAAAAATTTTCAATAAATCATAAAAAAAAATATTTAATGGAAATTATGTTCTTTTGCTTAATATGGCATGATGTAATAATCACAAAAGTGATTTTATGATGATTGAATGAAAAAATGTTGATCAATATTTAACATAAATGCAATACCATCAACTCTACTTCATTAGACACAAAATCCTAACAAACTAGGATTTTCAAAAGGAATAGACTAAAACTCATAGAAATACCAAATTCCAATATTAGTTTTGAAAACTACAAAAGAGAAGAGATACAAAAAGGGTTCTGAATACAAACACCAAATCCACTTTCAAATATTGGTTCCCTTGTACAGAAAGAATCCAAAAAAAAAATTCAAGAAAGAGAAATATACCCTTTGCTATCTCAAAATTCCTCCTAACTGTAATTTCAAAAAGGAAAATCTCAAAAAATGTGAGGTCCCCCTCCTTCTTTGGTCTGACTTTAGTTCCAGTGTTGTTATCATGATATTGTGGGTTTACTGTTGTAATATGTATCCTTTTATTCAATTTTGAGAGCTCATAGAACATATGACCATGACCCAAAAAAACACCAGGTAACCTCCATATCCTACAACTATGATAGTGTGGCCTTGAGATTGTGACATATAGTCCACATTCTATGCAAAAACAAATTCCTAGTATCTTAACAAAAAAATCCTAGGGTTCCACTCACCATCATGGCTTCTTGTGCATCAGGGTTGCGATCTCAACTCATTACAATTTGGTGTTATCTTGGAAAACAAACATGATATTTGTAGGTGCATCCTCAAATTATCTAAATAATGAAGACAAGTAACCCTAAAATCGTGTTGGCGCAAACCTTGGTTGATGCGTTGTCCAAGAGAATTTTACATGGCATACTTAGAATTAGGAGAAAACCACATCAGTGAGACTACGCTCACAATCTATATTATTCAATGAATACAAATTGCATGATAATATAGGAATCCAATCTAATTAGGCAATTACAACAAACAACAAGAAAATAGGATCTACATTAAACACTAGAGTAGAGTTTATCTATGTAACTAACTAGTGCTCCATTATTTCCAAGTCTCCCCCTTAATGGAGAATGGATTGACTTCTACACCTAACATCTCCCTAAATAGCTCAAACTTAATATTTCCAAGAGGCTTAGTGAAAATATCATAACTATTTTCACAAGTATTACAATACATAAGAGCTATTTCATTGGATTGCAACTTTTCTCTAACAAAATGAAATTGAGCATCAACATGATTTGTCCTTGCATGATAAAACATATTATTTTCTAGCTTGATTGAACATTGATTATCACATTTGATCATTGTAGGTTCCTTTTGTTCTTCTCCAACATCTTGAAGAAGTCTTCTCAACCAAACAGCTTCACAAGTTGTTGCAAACAAGGCTTTATATTCTACTTCAGTAGAAGACAAAGATACAATAGGTTTCTTTTTACTTCTCCATGAAACAATACCAAATCCAATTCCAAACACATATCCAGTGGTTGATCTTCGATCATCCAGATTGCCAGCCCTATCAGAATCTGAGTAACCTGTCAACTCAACAATAGATGCATCAGTATATTTAATACCATAATCAAGTGTTCCTTTTAGATACCTGGGTATTTCCTTTGTTGCATTCCAATGGATTTCTTGAGGTTTCACCATAAACTGACTTAACACAGTCACAGAATATGCAATATCAAGTCTGGTTTTGGTGAGATAATTCAAACTACCCATCATCTGTCTATACATAGTGCCATTCACCTCCTTCAAACCATCATCACAAGAATGTTTCACATTCTGTTGCATGGGAACAATAGAAGATTTACACTGATCCATTTTAAATCTCTTAAGTACTTCTCTGAAATACTTACTCTGACAAACAAAATTTTGTCCTGCATTTCTCCAAACTTCAAGACCTAGGAAATAATGTAACTCACCAAGATCTTTCATTTCAAAAACTTGTGACATCTGCTCTTTGATTTCATCAATTAATTTCCTTGCATTTCCTATAATTATTAAATCATCAACATATAAGGAAATCAATATTATATACCCTAGCTCATGAAAGTTGGCATATAGATTTGGATCACTCTTTCTCCTCATAAAACCCCATTGAAGAAAGAAAGAGTCTATCTTCTCATACCATGGCCAAGGTGCCTGTTTTAGTCCATACAATGATTTCTTTAACTTACACACTAATTGTTCTTTCCGATGTTCCACAAACCCTTCAAGTTGAGTAAGGTAAGCCTCCTCCTTTAACTCACCATTCAAAAATGAAGATTTAACATATAATTGGTTTAGCTTCCAATGGTACTTTGTAGCTAAAGCAATTAACAATCTGATAGTATTCAATTTAGCTATTGGTGCAAATGTTTCAGCATAATCAATACCTTTTGTTTGTGAATACCCCTTTTCCACCAATCTAGACTGATATTTGTCTATACTACCATCTGATTTAAACTTGGGTTTGTGTATCCATTTGCATCCAATGGGTTTTTTATGTTTAGGCAATTCAGTCAATTCCCAAGTATTGGTTTTCATTATAAATGCATATTCTTCCTCCATTGCATTTCGCCATTCATCATGTTCATTGGATTCATTAAAACTCATGGGTTCTATGACATTTGAAATGCTACTCATTAGGGAATAATCTTTATACCTCTCAGGGAGCCGAACCTTTCATGAAGATATTCTCAACTAATTATCTTCCTCCCCACTTTGTGAAAATATGTCTTCGCCACTAGGTGAACTTTGACTGCTTGAAGTGTCCATATCACTAAGTCCTTGTTGTTGTTGTTGTTGTCTCTGCAGTTGTGGCTGCTACTGTGGTGGTTTTTGTTGCAATTATGGTTGCTGCTATGATGGTTGTTGATGTTGCTTATCTTCTTTAACTCCTTCATCAAGAAGTCTATGCCATTCCTCGTGACCATTTTTGTCATGATTTCTTGCTTCCTGCTCATGGGAAAGTACATCTCTACTCGCAAATACTTTGTGAGTAGAAGGATCAAATAGTTTGTATGATTTGAATTCAGAACAATACCCTATGAAAATACATTTAATGGCTTTAGCATCCAATTTCTTCCTATTCTCCTTTGGAATATGTGCAAAGCCTTACACCCAAATACTTTCAAATTATTGTTGGTCACTATAATTGCTTAATTAATTTCAAACAACCAAGTGAAACATAAATTATCAACCCAGGGAAGTCTTTTGTTTCAAAGGTAGATGCGCACTATATATGCTCAATTCCAAAAGCATTTAGTATTGTAGTAAAGAAA
>ML787835.1:543889-554029 GCA_009831015.1 Picea engelmannii | reverse complement strand
AACAGCGGCTTGGGCAGTTCTGTGTTTCAGCAATGGTCTGAAATACTATTCTACAAATATGGACACTTCTGCACTTCTAATCAATGGTTAGGTTCAAAAGTAATGTAAAGTATTATGCAAAACGGATTAAGCATAAAATAATGGGAAAGGACGTTGTATACCTTGGAATGATCAGATGAAATGATAGTATAAGTCAAAATGCAGGTGATGAAGGGTAAAATAATAGCAAAAAGTATGGGCAAAAAGGGTACAATATGTGGTCCTAACAATTATGAACTGCAGGTTTGGAACCATACAAGGCTTCGAAAGGAGTAAAATTATAAAGACACCTTGTTGGACTTCTATTCTTTAAATAAACTGTAGTATTTATGGCTTCATCCCAAAACACATTCGAGAGATTTTTACCTTTCATCATACTGCGTGCACACTCTACCAGAGTTCTATTTTTCCTTTCAGCAACTCCGTTCTTCTGCAGAGTGTGGGGTAATGTAAACTAATGTACTATTCCATGATATTTTCAATATTTGATGAAGTCCCCTGATTTATACTCTCCCCCTTGATCTGAACGGAGGATTTTGATGGATTTTCCTGTTGATTTTTCCACCATGGTTTTGAATTCCTTAAAGTACTCAAAAACATCACTTTTTATTCTAAGGAAATAAACCCATTTGTATCTCATGCAATCATCAATAAATAATAGAAAGTAAAATTCACCTCTTAAAGACCTAGTCTGCATAGGTCCACAAACATCAGTGTGCACAAGATCTAACACATCTCTCTTTTTCCTATCAGGATTAGAGGGGAATTCATCTCTGTCCATCTTTCCTAATGCACATCCTTCACAAGAAACATTCTCATTCTTTAACATGGGAAGTCCTTCAACCATATTATGTTTCTGTAATAACAATAAATCATGATGATTGATGTGGACATACCTTTGATGCCCAAGACTCTCTGTTGGCATAGTTGCATAAGTTAGTGTGTGATGTTCTTTACTGGTAACATCAAGCTTGTATAGTCCTCCTGCTTTGACTTCTATTGCAACAGTTCTATATTGGTCCAACAGATCCTTCACTATGCAATAATTCTTGAAGAATTCAACCTTCAAGTTTTGATATGTAATGGTGGACATAGAGATCAAATTTTTATTTATCCCTGGCACATACACAACATTGTGAATGTGACGAATAGTACCATTCGACAATGTTACTAAAATATCTTTGTATCCCTTGATCTGATGAGCACATTCATCTCCAAGATATATGCTGGAACCATTCTATGTTTCTTTAAAATTAGTATACCACTTCTTATTACATGTGATATGTATTGATGCTCCAGAATCCACAAACTAGGGATCAACATCATCAGTTTCAACAGACAAAGTAGCATTAGACACAAACAATCTAAGATCTCATGAATCAAAATTTGGGGGTTCATCAATATCATCACTAGTAATAAACAATCTGAGATCATGATTTGAATATTCTTCTACATAATGACCTGAATGTTTTCTAGGTTTATTCCTATCCTCATCACTCTTCTTCTTCTGATAGTCTCTAATAAGATGTCCAGGTCGACCATAATAAAAACAACTCTTTGACTCATTCTTGTTAGATGGCATACCTGGATTCGACCTTGGTGTTTGTCTTCTCTGCGATGAACTGCCTCCTCTGCCTCTTTCTCCTTATCTCCCTCTCAGGGATCTCTTATTTGACCACAGTGCCAAGTCTAAATTTTGAGGTTTCAAATTCATGTGCTTCTCTTCCTCTTGCAGCAAAATACCTATCAATTCTTCAAAATTAGGAGGTTTCTCCCTTGCTGCGAGACCTGTTATAAACATCTGATAGCCTTCTAGCATACCATTTAAGGTAATTGTGACAAGATCAATGTTTTAAATTGTTTCCCCTATATTTCATAGATTTTCTTTCACCTCTTTAATGCAACCCAAAAATGAACTAACAGATTCATTTCCATCCATCTTAATGCCTAGCAATTTAGTTTTCAAGAAAATAATACAATTTTTATTGCTAGTTTCATACAAATATTTAAGCATTGTCCACATTTCAACATAAGTTTTAGCTTCTCTAATATGTAGAATTATGTTATCTTTAATAGACATACGCAACAATACCTTGGCCTTATTCTCACACTTATCCCAATCTTGGATCTTTGTTGTTGTCGCACCTGCAGCCACATCGGGTTTCGCTTCATCTCCCTTCGCAATCATCCATACACCATAACCTTCCATCAAGATCTGCAATTTGAATTTCCAATTGATGAAATTCAGGCCATCTAATTTATTGGCTTTGTTGAGGTAGGTCTCTGCCAGCGGATTCGCCATCTCTGCAAGTGTCTACTCATCCAACCAGACAATGGATCCTTG
Organism: Picea engelmannii; assembly: GCA_009831015.1. Taxonomy (NCBI): domain Eukaryota; kingdom Viridiplantae; phylum Streptophyta; class Pinopsida; order Pinales; family Pinaceae; genus Picea; species Picea engelmannii. The sequence goes on along the minus strand of ML787835.1, from coordinate 551,646 downwards.
TATCACCAAACAAACTTCAATCCTGAGGGCAGTGAATCACCAAGAATATGCAACTTTCGTCAATTTTCTCCTGTGTTGAGTAGTATGTCGCTCTACCTTCGGATCCACCAATCCATCTCTACCTTGGCAATACTACCATTGAAAAGCACCAATCGTTTCCCTTGAATTATCTCCACATGAAATTAACATTCACACAAAGTTGAATCTGAAACTCTGAAAATAACCAGAAAAATGGCTCTATTGCAGATCGTTTTTGCTCACGACCCTCCTCCCAAGCTCGGTACTCGGAAAAAAATGGGGCTCTCTCTACAAACCTTGTGACACAATACAAAGGGATTGCGACCCTTCTCCTTCCCTTCGCAACCTAACTCAACTTACTCTCATGGACCCCCCAAATACCACATACGACCTCTACCCATCCTCACAGCCCGCTTCAAAAGTGATCTGGGTGTACCTATGCAACGATCTTAAGCAACAATGTCTCAGATATCTCAATCTCCAACGATCAACGTCGGCCTCACCTCAAGAAAGGAAAATGATCCTTTAATTTCACGTGCCTGGTGCTTTCCACAGTGCAACCAACTATTGGGATTATTGAAAGGGAGTGTTAGCACTCCTTCACTATGGAAAGGAGAGCACTAGTCTGAACTAGCATCTCTCCTTGAGTGTGGATGGGGGAGCATTAGTGCCCTAGCGCTCTATGATGCATACATCAGGTGTGTGATACTTCCAGAAATTGAAAATTTAGAAGTGAGAGTGTGTTGGCGCGCCTCTAACACTCCATATGGAGCACCGATGAATTTCTACATAATTCTCGATCTTGCACCACGGATCTCGCCTCAGGGATCTCCAATGCAGCTCTGATACCAACTTAGAATTAGGAGAAAACCACACCAGTGAGACTACGCTCACAATCTATATTATTCAATGAAGACAAATTACATCATAATATAGGAATCCAATATACTTAGGTGGTTACAACAAACAATAAGAAAATAGGATCTACATTAAACACTAGAGTAGAGTTTATCTACGTAACTAACTAGTGCTCCATTATTTTCAAGTGGCATTAGTTTCAGTTTTTTTTTGTGTTGATCTCTTTCTAAACGCAACTATCTAGTGGCACTATTAAAGATCGATATGACATATTCATTTAGTTTGATTCCCATGTGTACATCCTAGATATTATCTATTCAAATCGATCACTCCTTTAATGATACCTGGCACCTCTCTCCATCGATCTTGGTAGACCTGTGTGTCAAGAGGAGAGTTATCAATAAATAAATATATTTAAACCTAGAAAAATAGTAATTGTGAAGTTACAATGGTATAAGAAATGAATTATCGGTGTGAGTGGATCCATATTTCTATCATGTTAGAAATTTTGACAATATAGAACACCTACCAAATGATTCCATATTCACCATATTATTTGTCATGTGTCATGTTTCATTTAAGTACCAATGGGTTGATGCATAGTTGAGTAGTTGGATGATAATGTCTTGATTAAGGTTTTAATTGATTATAGAGTAAAGAAAACCATTTGAGTAAACCATCATACTACATCAAGGTGATTTTCTTATGCCAAATAAATCACCTAATAAAAAGAAAACTCACATCATAAATTTATAAGGGGAAATTAATCATTCAAGCGACGCAATAAAATTTGCAATATGGCGAAGACCTTAATGACCATTAATTCACATGTAGGTAAGTATATTATGGAATTTATTGTCCTGTTGATAATTTTCTTCTAGCTATCATGTGCACTATGCGTGCTAATTTGATCCTATTCATTAATAGTGCAAGAATCATTTTATTGTGTGTGTAAAGTAAGAACCTTGTAAAAATTGATACTTTGCTGGAATAAAAAATCATTTTCTCGTCTTCAAAATTTAATATACCTTCTTTTAAGGCATAGGAAGAATGTAGTATACTTAGGGAGTTAATATGGGATACTTAGAGAGGTATCCAATGGGAATGTGGTTATGTATTATTAGTGGTTCAGTCATTTAATATATGAGAATGTGGTCATTCAATGTAAGGTGGACTAGGTTCACTATATTAATAAAGGTCCACTATGGTAGTTAGATGTAATAAATGTGAGAAGGTTCTCTAGAAGGTTCCTAGGAGATAGAGAGAGCTATATAAAGAAGTGTAAGAAATGTAATGAAACATAGTGAAGAATATTGTGACTTTATCAAACATTGCTTGAGGAGTGTTATCATTTCTTAAGGATTAATATATGGTGTTACCCTACCTCAAGGGTTTTAACTATTTCTTATGTTCAGTATTTTGGTGAATGGTTTGGTTTTTTCTTGTTAATATTATGGGTTTATTTTGAGATTTGTCTTAAGATTTATTTAGGTAATTCACAATTGGTATCATAGCATTTTCCTTGGCCAAAGAAGAGGAGAATTTTTGGCACTTTTTTGAAGATTTTTTTAAAAAAATAAATAAGAGGGTGGTGCACTTTAGGTTCAGATCTGAAAATTTCTAATTATAATTTGGCCAAACAAATTGTATATTTTAATTCCTCTCGGAAAAATACCCAATTTCTAAAAAAAAAATCGGTCGAAACGGAGTTCAGGAAGTGAAGTTATCAACATTTGTGTAGTAAGTGATTTTTACACCCTAGTTTTTGTTGAAAAATTATTACAAGAATATTGTATTTGATAGGAAGAGATGATGGCCCTAGTATTGGAGAATATATACAATTCTTCAAGTCGGTATGGAAAGAATAGTGGAAATATCATCTACATTGGGTTTCAACGATGAGACTCTCATATGGTGGAAATCATTTGACTATTCTGAGTGGATGTCATCTTCTACGGAAGCATTTGAAAAATTAATTTTAGACAAGTGGTCTCATGCCAAGATTAAGGATAAAGAACTCTCCAAGGGTTTATTTTCTTGTGAAAATTTTCTATTACATATTGATGGTTGTATTCATAAGGAGACGGTTATTGTTTCTATTAACCCTCGTTGCCAACAAAATTTTATCAATGTTCAATTGGTTAATAGATTGCAAATTCCTACAAAGAATATCCAAATCACACGGGTTGAGGGTGAAAATTTTAAAATTTTTAAAGATTTGAAGCTTAGTATGGATAAATATGTGTTGCATTCAGATTTTTATGCTATGAATATGGCTGAAGTGGATATTGTTTTGTGATATCCTTGGATAGAATCAGTTGGTACCATTAATATTAATGTGAAAAATAATTTTTTGAAGTTTTGGTACAAGAAAAGGAAAATCACATTGCAAGATGTGTCTCTTAATAAGAAAGATGGGCCCACGGAGGCCAGCAAAGCAGTTATTGTCGAGTCTGAATTTGAATTGGAGGCAGAGTCTATAGAAGGAGATGAAGCAACACCATAGGAAGGACACGTTCAAGAAGCTAAGGAGGTCATTGACTAAAAGGAACAATGTGTTTGTAGATTTGAAGAAAAAAGAACATTTTCTTATAGTTTTTTTATATCGTCATCCACATCATATATAGAAACAAGAGTCATCAAGGCAAGGGTGTGAGCTTCAACAAAGTTATGCTCCAGTAGGGCACTAGAAAGGAAAATGATCAAGAGGTGCATGGAGGACTACTGACACTACAGGAAGAGATTAGGCTACAGAAACAATCCCATGGAAACCCCGACATGATGCAGAGAAAGATCAGGGTGGCAAGGTAGCAGATGGACATCATGTTCGACTTCCATTGGGATGGATGGATGGTTGTACTTTGTAACAGTTTGCTACATTTCTTAGCCGGACATATTGTATGGTTTTTTCTCGTGTTTCGAGGACGAAACATGTGAAGGGGGTGGAATGTAGTATACCTAGGGAGGTAATATAGGGTACCTAGGGAGGTACCCAATGGGAATGTGGTTATGTATTATTAGTGGAAGTCATTTAATATATGGGAATGTGGTCATTAAATATAAGGTGGACTAGGTCCACTATATTAATAAAGGCCCACTATGGTAGTTAGATGTAATAAATGTGAGAAGGCTCTCTAGAAGGTTCCTAGGAGATAGAGAGAGCTATATAAATAAGTGTAAGCAATGTAATGAAACATAGTGAAGAATATTGTGAATGTATCAAGCATTGCTTGAGGAGTGTTATCTTTCCTTAAGGATTAATATATGGTGTTACCCTACCTCAAGGGTTTTGACTATTTCTTGTGTTCAACATTTTAGTGAATGGTTTGGTTTTTTGTTGTTGATATTATGGGTTTATTTTTAGATTTATATTCAGATCTATTTAGGTACTTGACAAAGAATGAATATGAAAAAAAAACTTTAATTGAATTGATTTCATTTTTCCAAAGTGTAGAAAATTATTAAAAATTATGCATAATTTTAAACAAAAGTTCAAGGCTCATAAAACAATAATGCATTATGCAAATTCAAAACTTTCATCTTGAAAATTGAGGCATGGAATCTGTTGGGTATGTGTTATATTCTTTGCATGACTACAATTAGTGTTTTCTACGTTGCGTTGGGTGCACGAGGGGGTCATCAGGCTCCCCATTCAGGGGTTGCAGGGGGCGATATCCCCTCTGCATTAGGGTTCAGGAGAAGTTCCCCTGAGAAATTGTTTTCCCTCAAGAAACATGTTACCTTTTTTGCCTCGTATTTCGTGTCCATTGTTGGGCGGTTTTTTGACACGGTTTTTTTGCCGATGGTTTTCCATTTCCAATTAAGGAATTATGGTTGTTGACTAATCCAGGTTATTGGGTTAGGGTTTTGGATGTTGTTGGATCATATATGTATATTTTATTGTAAACAATGTATGATGTGAATGAATATAGAATATGTTGGTTTTCCCAGTTTGGGTTTCCAGGGGAAAAATATGAGTGTAATGTGTGTATTTTCCATTGTATATTTTTTGTTCTTTTATTGAAAATATGTTTGTAATAAATAATTGTACAAGGTTAAAATCTACATTTGGTATTAGAGAAATTATTGGCTTCAGGGGGACACCTTTGTGGTCAAGGGTTTGGTTTAGGACTATGATAAGCCTTGTTATAGTGGGAGATTTGTGGTATTGATTCTTCAGGTGAAGAGAAATGACGAGCAGTTTGAAAATGGAGATCGAGAAGTTTAATGGGAAAATTTTTGAGTTGTGGAAGCTCAATATGGAAGATCTGTTGATGGAAAGAGATCAGTGGATCACGGTGGATCCAAGTACTACACCTACAATAACTTTAGTAGATGACTGGAAAAAGTTGTATCGGAAGGCGAAGAGCACAATCCGATTGTATCTCTCATATTCAGTATTATTGAATGTGCCAGAGGAATCTACAACCAAGAATTTATGGGATAAGTTGGGGAAGTTGTATCAGTCTAAGTCCCTAGTAAATAAACTATTCCTGAGAAAGAAGTTGTATAACTCAAGGATGAGAGATGGAGACCTAGTGGAAGAGCATTTGAACACCTTCAATAGTGTGGTAAGTCACTTAATATCTATTGAGATTAAATTTCAGATGAAGATAAGTGTATCAGTTTAATTTTCTCTTTACCCGACCTGTGGGATAGTCTAGTTGTGGCTATAGGTAGTAATATAACTGCCTTGAAGTTTGATGAAGTTATCTCATCCTTGATGTTGGAGGAGATGAGATGGAAGAACATGGAAGGAAAGAGAACATATGCATTATTTGCAAGAAGACAGTCCCAAGAAAGAAATAGATCTAAGTCCACAAGTGGGAGATTTAATTCTAAGGGTAGATCTAAATCTCCCAGAAATTTTGTAAAGGTATGTTGGAGATGTGGAAAAAGAGGGAACTACAATAAGTAGTGTATATCCAAAGTTGAGAAAAATAAGGGATTTGAAGAATCTCCTTCTACAGAAGAAAAAACATCCAAGGAAGAAGGAGGGGATGTGTACTTGGATTATTCAAGCACACATGGAAATCATGAGGCATGGTTGGTTGAATCAAGTGCATCATTTCATATGACTCCCCATAGGGAGTGGTTATATGAATATGAAAGGTATGATGGAGGTAATGTTTTCCTCAGTGATGAATCGAAAACTAGAATCATAGGACGAGGAAAATTCAAGTTGAGACTCATAGATGGAAGGATTAGAACACTATATGGTTTTTTGCACATCCCAGGATTGACTTGAAATTTGATTTATGTCAGCAAAATGGACGATGCAAGGGTAAATATAATATTTGAAAATGAAACCTGCAGGATGGTTCAAGGAGCAATGGTGGTGTTGAAGGGATTTCAGTTTGGAACTCTATATAAGCTACAAGGAAGCACTATTAGTTATGGGTGTAATAATTCCATTATTCCTGATATTAGAGTTTAAGAAGAAAAAAATCCTACAGTCTCTGGAGAAAAGGTTATGCTATGGCATCAAAGACTGGGGCATATCGGAGAGAAGGGTCTTTGACTACTGCACGGTAAAGGTATGGTTGAAGGTATCTCTAATTGCTCTCTGGATTTTGATTTTTGTGAACATTGTGTATTTGGGAAGCAGAATCAGGTAAGATTCCCCTCTGGTGCAACGAGGGAAGAAGGAATTTTATAGCTAGTTCACAATGATGTGTTTGGACATGTCTCAGTTCCATCATTGAGAAAATATGTGTACTATTTCTCATTTATAGATGACTTCTTGAGGAATGCTCAGATATATTTCCTGAGGAATAAATATGAAGTCTTTGTCAGGCTTAAAGAGATTAAGGCTCTTATTGGGAATCAAATAGAGAAAATAATTAAGGTGTTGAGGACTGATAATGGTGGAGAGTTCTGCAGGAATGAATTTGAAGAATTCTGTAAAAAGTACACTATATCAAGGGAAAATATTACTCCATATACACCTCAACAGAATGGAGTTGTAGAAAGTATGAACATGATGTTGATGGAAAAAGAAAGGTGCATGCTCAGTGGTGTTGTATTAGGGAAAGAATCATGGGCAGAGGTAGTGGGTATTGCATGTTAATGGGTCAACATATCACCCTCATCAACACTAGATGACAAGACTCCACAAGAGGTATGGTGATCAGAAATCGGATCCAGAAGCCTGATAGGGCTTGAAAAATGCTCAAAAATGAAAGTGCTTAGAATCTGACGAAACCAAATCCATTGCATCCGTCTCATCTTCCTGATTCCGGCGGTATATTTACTTTGTCAAATGGGCTCCGTATGCGAAAGTTATCGCGTTCTGATCGGAAACCCAAACAGGTAAAAAGTCAAAGGTCAACTGGTCAAAAAGTCAACGCTAATGACATAAGCATGCTGACTGTGAAGGAGATGACGTGGCACTCTCTGGCTGATGGTGATTGGGCAGGTTTGCTGACAAGGCAGACATGTGGCAGGCAACTGAACCAGTCAATAATTGACAAGTGGCATTAATCCGGCAAATGGGGAGATGCCACGTGGCCCAGTCATGGGCAGCCACGTGGCACCCAGTCATCAGTTGAAGTGGCATGTTAAAAAAATTGTTTTGGGGTCCATGGGATTTGAACCCATGACCACCACCAAACCCAACACCTTAAGAAATGGTCTTTGCCAATACACCAAATTATTTCTTATGTTGTAAAATCCACATTATAACATATATTGCAAAGTATTGTATGGAGAGGGGCCAGCGCTTAGCCCTTTGGGCTAAGCGCTTGGCCATATGAACCCATATGACCCTGTCAAGGGGGCGCGTGCTGGGAAAGAGGGGGCTTATGCCCAAATCTAACTATAAAGTGGGTTTTATAACCAATTTTTGGGTTTTAATGGTAATTAAGCCTATTTTTAATGGT
>ML787835.1:511419-522376 GCA_009831015.1 Picea engelmannii | reverse complement strand
CAATTTTATGGCTCAGATTATTTCTTGAGTAGTGGGGCGAATTGAAGAGAAGGAGGGCGTTTTTGAGATCCAGATCTAGTCCGTTTGGAGGGGTTACACTTCAGATCTGACCCTGAGACTTTACCTAGTGACTTGCAGTGTCCTGATCTATATTTATGGAGAGTTTCATAGCATTTGGAGGCCTCCTTCAGTAGGGCCAAATTATCTAGGGTTTCAGTCATCTAGTGGGGCACACCATTCAGTGGAGGATTTCATATCTACAGAGACTGAGAAGGATCTTGGAGATTCGGTCATCTGGGTTGTTCTTACCATCACCCGATCTATCAGTTGGCATATTTATTAGGGTGATTGGACAATTTTGGCAGCAGGGCCGAGTTATTGAGGGTTTCAGCCTTCTATTGGAGCATGGCATTCTTCAGCTGGAGAGTTTGGCATTCAGATCTTCTTGTATTGATCTTCATTTCTTATTCAGCCTTTGGAGGCATCTTTTGTATTAGTGGGAGAATTTTGTAGCAGCTCTTATCTATTCTCTATTTTCTTAGCCATCTTTTGAGCATTCCAGATCGACATCTTCATTGTAGCAGGTTTCTCTATTTTATGAATAAAGAAGAATTGAGATGTTTTGTCTTGTCTATCTTATTGCATATGGTTGAGGTATGTTCCATGTTTATCTCTTTCTGTTATTTGCTGCATACACACATATAAACACATCAAAAAGGTAGATCAACAAAGTGTTTGACGAAATACCTCACTCAGAAAAAGTTTTAAAAAGACACCAAAACAGTGATGATCCTTGCATAATGGCTTGGGATCATTACATTCAGTCTATAATCAGTTCGTTATGATCCTAAATCTAGATCAGTGGTATCAGAGCGGTCTTCTCTTCATTTGTTTTTCTTCGTGCATGTCTTCAACAAGGTCTGGGTACAATAAGTTCAGTCTCGAACCAATTGATCCATTACCATATCAGTTGTGCCAAGCCCAATAACAAACCATGGGAGACGAAAAGAAAGATGATGGAGCAGGAGATCCTATTAAAATGTTTCTCGAGGAAGCCCTCGCACGACTAAGGAACGAAATGATGGACAACTTCGTGCAGATCCTTCGACAGTTGCCCATAGGAGAAGCATCTTCATCAGGCAACCATGCAACCCCCTTCAAGGTACAGGTAAATTTTGATATTCGATTATTTGAAACACTGATAGATGCGGATGTTGTAGATAAATGGTTAAATCTGCTCGAAGGATATTTTTCGGTCCACAATTTTTCCGATCGGGAAAAGATCACTTTTTCACTCCTCAAGGCCATTCCCCATGTTAAAAACTGTTGGGATACCTACTTTGAGAAAAGGGTCGTGGAGGAATCTGTCATTTGTGTGGTGGTCCCTACATGGGATTCCTTCTGGGATTCCATTAAAGAACAATACTACCTTGTTGGAAGTTACGAGGACCAATACACCAGAAGGACCACCCTATGTCAAGAAAGGGACCAGACAGTACCAGACTTCACCAATATTTTCCATACCCTCCAAACCAAATTAGGTATCAAGGATTCTGAGCATCATCTGGTGCTTAAATATCATGGTTGCTTGCATAGATACATTCAAACACAAATGGAGTTCCTGCACATCGGCTCATTGGGCATAGTGTTGTCAAGATCTAGCAGAAATTTAAGAATAAATGATGAGAGTTTGGATCTGCAAACCTCTCACAGCCGAAGCAAGGAAAAGGCAACCCCAACCCACACAGTAGGGGGCCAAGTCGCGATGGCTTCCCCCAGCACAATCCGTACAAGCCGCAACACAAGAAGGGCAACGAGAAGATGAAGAAGGACACGGGAAAATGGTGTGAGTACCATAAAATTCCTTGGCACAACATCGACGAATGTCGCTCCAAGCAGTCTCTCATGGATGAGCTGCAGGCTTATGAGTTAGAGGCCGATTCGGATTCCGAGTCAAATCCTGAAGGAGGGAAGCGGATTATCGATGCTAAACCTAGTGCCACGGTCAATACCACGGGATGATTTTAGGGGCTAAATTTCACTCATGGGCTAATTTTCCATGGTTTTTCCAAAAATGAGATTCGCTATTTTAAAAGTGATTCGCCCAAATTCTATAGGATAAAATTATGTTACTTTAAAAATCGCCAAAATTTTATAAAAACTATATAAAATCCTTAGAAATTTTTATATTTTTATAAAAATATCGCCAATCATTTATAGTTGGCATATGAAGGATTAGTAAGATTCGCCAACGTTTCTACATTTTAAAATAATTTTCCATCCTTAAAATCATCCCTAGTACTAGTACCACCAAAGTCTGACCAAGTGAAGCAAAAGAACCAAAGGAAGGGGAACGTCTCTTTCACTCGCAGATGTGGTTCAAGGGGGCTCCGATTCACTTCATTATTGACAACGATAGTCAAAAGAACCTGATTTCAGTAGAGGTCGTCAAGTGGTTGAACCTTCTAATGACACCGCACCCGCAACCCTACACCATTGGCTGGCTTCGTCAAGGAAGAGATCTTTATGTCAACCAACAGTGTCATTTGTCCTATGACATCAAGCCTTTCAAAGATGAGGTACTGTGTGATATTGCTCCCCTTGAATTTTTTTATGTTCTTTTAGGACAACCATATTTGTGGAAGCGTCATGTTGTGTATGAGTCTAGACCCCGTGGTGTTTTTATTACTTTGGGTAGACAATTGTACATGATTCCAGAGGTGGAACCGCCTACTACTATTCCGTCTTCTTTGTGATCCATGCTCACGGTAAGAAGAAGGTCGCCACCACTTCTGTGGCCTTTACACAACCTCTCTTTGCATAAGAAGAAAGTGGACAGGATCGTGGAAGAATACAGAGACATATTTGTCTCACCTACAGGGGTACCGACACACTGCCAAGTCAAGCATCCAATTGATCTGACCCCCGACGCACCTCTACCTAATGGACCAATCTATCGACGTTTGCTAATGGAGAATGACGAAATCAGGGATTAGATCCAAGAGCTTCTTCAAAAGGGGCACATCAGACCCAACTCCTCCCCTTGCGGAAGATCGATTATACTGGTCTAGAAAATGGACGGGACTTGGAGACTCTGCATTGATTATAGAGCCTTAAACAAAATCATATTCAGGAACCGCTATCCCATTCCCAGGATTGATGACCTTCCTGAACAACTCAAGGGGGAAAATATCTTCAGCAAGATTGACCTTAAGTCTGGCTACCATCAGGTTCCCATCGAACCAATGGATGTCTAGAAGACAACCTTCAATTCTAAGGAAGGTCTCTACAAATGGCTAGTCATGCCCTTTGGCTTAACAAATGAACCAACCACTTTCATGAGGTTGATGGATGATGTATTGAGACCCTTCACCAACTCCTTTGTGGTAGTATATTTGGATGACATCCTCATCTTCAACAGAACATGGGAGGAGCACATGCAACATATTCAGCAGGTTTTGAGCACTCTATGGCAACACAATATTTATGCCAACTTGGAAAAATGCTCTTTTGGCATGAACAGGGTCCAATACCTGGGCTACATTGTTGATGAGCATGGGTTACATGTTGATCCAGCTAAGATCCAATTCATCCGTGACTGGCCATCCTCGACCACACTAACCGAGCTTCAGAGCTTCTTAGGAGTCATCAATATTTACCGATGGTTCGTGTTGGGATTCTCCCATATTGCCTGGGCCCTGAGTCTGGTGACCAAGGGCGGTGGTAGGGCCAATTTCATGTGGAGGAAGGAGAAAAAACAAGCATTTGAATATATGAAACATTGTTTTTTCTCATCTCCCGTACTCTCCTTTCCTGATTTGCAAAAACCATTTGACATTGAAACTAATTTATATGACTATGTTGTGGGTGCAATTCTCACTCAGCACAAGCATCTGGTGGAATACCATAGTGAGCCACTCTCCGATGTTGTCCGTAAATACCCCACCTATGAGAAGGAAATGTATTCCATTGTACAATAATGTTGTCAATGGAAACATTACATTATGGGGACAGAGATGAGCATACACACTAATCACAAGCCTCTGGAGTTCATACAAACATAGGGGAAATTGCAGAATGACTGCCATCAAAAGTGGTCCACCTACTTGCAACAGTTCCATCTCAACATCAAGTATAAGATAGGTATCTCCAATCATGTCGCTGACTGCCTCAGTCGTCCTTTTGTGGCTTCTCTTACCACTGTTCTCCATTCCTGTTGACATGAAACATTAGAGTGGCCCCAACTTTACTAGAAAGATATGGACTTCGCCACCACATATCAGATCTTGGGTAGAGCCACCACTGTATATGATTTTCACATTCAGGACAGACTCTTATGCCACCTGGTCCATCTCTATATTCCTACAAGTGAGCGTGCAAAGATGATTTGGGAAGCCCACTATAGTCAGGTGGAAAGACATTTTGGCGTAGAGAAAACTGTGGTCGTCCTTCAGAAATATTTTTATTGGCCAAAAATTCGACTCGACGTCAACAAGTATATCAGATCTTTCACTATCTGTTCCATTTCCAAGATGGCCATCAAGAAGAAAGGCTTATACACCCCTCTTCCTATTCCTGGGAAGTCGTGGGAGTCCATCTTCATGTATTACATGTCTAGTTTTTCGACCACCGAGCACAAAAATGACTGTGTGTTTGTGGTTGTTGATCAATTTTCAAAGATGGCCATCCTCATAGCCTATAATAAGACTGTCACAACGACTGATACTACCAAGATATTCTTCGAACGAGTTTGGGTGCACTTTGGGATACCACAGACCATCATCTCTGACCGAAACAACATGTTCCTCAACACCTTTTGGTCGAGTCTCTGGTTTCTTTTGGACGCCAAGCTCACAAAATCCAGTTCTTTCCACCCCCAAACCGATGGCCAAACCAAGGTCGTCAATCAAATGATTGTGCATATCCTACACATGTACAACTCTAAGCATCCCTGTACATGGGACGAGAGTCTCCTATATGTCCAACACAGTTAAAACAAAGTTCTCCATAGTTCCACCAGCCATAGCCCATTTCAGGTGGGTCTTGGATTCCAACCCCTGGGACCCATTAATGTTGCACTTCCTCTTTCCACCGCATAGATAGACTCTTCCCATGATCATTCTACGGTTGACAAAGCCACCAGATTCATTGAGAAGATTCATCACATCTGCCAATAGGTCGAGGAGATTTTGCAGAAATCCAATGCTAAGTACAACAAGCGCCATGATAAACATAGGGTACCACACTAGTTTTAGGTTGGCGACAAAGTCTGGTTACATTTGCAGAAGGAGCATCTCACCGAGTCCCATCGAAAGCTTCGACCACTTCGTTATGGGCCTTACACTATCACCAAGGTTGTGGGTAGCAATTCTTTTGAGCTCAACACTCCACCCTTCCTTGGTTTGCATCTAGTATTCAATGTGGACCTCCTTCAGCCTTATTTCCCACCATTATTGGACACCTCCGAGATCGTCGAACAAATGACACCCACAGAGTTCAACCTTGACTACATGGAACAAGCATCCACAGATCAGATATTGGACACAAAGGTCAAGGGCACTTGTCAACAACAGATCCAGCTTTATCAGGTTGTCAAGGAAGGGAAAATCCTACACCAAGGAAAGTGGCTCACTCGGGGCCAAATCCAACAGAAGTTTCCTCACCTGATGGGGGAACTCAATGCAATGGAGACCATTTATTCCTAAGGGGGGAGGATTGATCCAAATGGATATTGGTGGCCACCCACCTATTCCAACTGACTCCTCATGTCCATCTTTTGTTTAACATGTCTTTCTATATTTCTTTATAACTGTGAGTTATACACTTCTAGGGCTGTCTGAACCCTCACACATTCTCCAGGTGGATACGAGTGGCCTCTCGCCTAATCAAAATGACTTATTTTGGATATTTTCATATCAACACATCTTGTTGTACTTTTAGGGTTGTTTTGAGGCCCTAAACATTGTTTTTTTACTTTCCACAGTTAGACTATAGACAGAGTCAGATTTTTATGGTGAAATGTGTATATCTTTGAAAGACCTTTCCAATGGGCTATCATGCGCCTAAAACAGAGGTCGTATGAAAAAGTTATGACCCTAGGAAGTTGAGGTACCAAATTACACCAACTTACCCATATGACCCACATGAATTTTGGCATTTCACCTTCTAGGGTTAGGTTTTTGGATGTATATGGTTTTATCATTCATGATTAATATGAAAAGGGCCTATGGAGCCTCATGGTAATCCATTATGCTCAGAAGGATGCGCGTAGAAGACACATCTCTTCTCAGAGATAACTACTACCATTCGAGCAAGTTTCAGTTCTGCAATTTTACAGTTTCATCCTATTTCATTATTTAATAGAAGATATTGTTAACTGAATATTTGTGTTATTCTTCTATCTCTCTATTTATGGTATTCAGTCTATAATCAGTTCGTTCCTCTTTTATATCCAGATCAGTTACCACCATTCAAGCAAGTTTCAATTCAACAGTTTTACAGTTTCAACCTATTTCATTATTTAATAGAAGATATTGTTCACTGAATATTTGTGTTATTCTTCCTATCTCTATGTTTATGGTATTCAGTCTATAATCAGTTCATTCCGCTCCTAAATCCAGATCATTTTCCTTTGGGCCTGTGGCTACTCGCCACACCTAAGGAGAGAAAACAAATCTTCTAGATAGATGGACTCCTTGACTCAAAGATAGCCATGTTCCTCTCAAGCCAAATGAACCAACATATATAAGTTGGAAAGGATGGGAAATTTTGATTCTGAATGGTCCAGTTTTCAAAACATTCCTTCACTAATGAACTTGTCCACCCTGTAGTAAGCTTGTGGGCCTCTTTGATCTTTTTCCAAACTGAGCAAGTAAAAGGGCAGTGTACAAAAAGATGTTTTCCAGATTCCCAATTTCCTTTGAAAAGATGAAAAAATCTTGGCCCTACCCATCCTCTCTTTTGAAGGTTTTTCTAGGTAAGTATTTTGTCTTCAATAACAAGCCAGACAAAGATATTAATATTTTGTGGGCAGTCCCAACCCCACAATATTTTCCTCCAACCTCCTAGTTTGTTTTCCATAACTTGGTTGCAAGTGCATTATAGACATTTTTAACTGTTATCTGACCCGAACTATCTCTACCTGTCCATCTTAACACATCCACTCTATCAGATAATAAAATGCCATATCCAATAAATATCTTCCTGTACTATTCCCATTCAGATGCAATGTCGCCCTCCAAGCCTAGTTTTGTGTTGTCTATCCAATTGGAGCAGATCGTGCCCTGCAGAGAAGCTCGAATGTTTTGATAAGAAAATACACATTTTTACTATTTAGACAAGTAATCAACTCAATAGTTAGAATGGAATCCTTCCCCATGCCCAATAATTCATCTTTTCCAACAATAATGGAATCTCCCGCACCTGGTTTCCAAGCAAGCCAATGCACAATCAAAGGTAAAGTATTCAATAAGTTTTTCCAGGTTTGTGAACCAAAAGATGAGACTGGAGAAGTTGTTCATAGCCAAGTTGTCATAGAGATATGGGGGAAGTATTTTTCTTTTAACACCCTCTGCCAAATACCGGGTTGCATCAATCCACGCCATAACATTTTAGCCTCCAGTTCCCTAGAAAAACAAAAGATGTTTCTGAAACCCCAACTGCCAAATACCTTTGGTTTTGAAATGGTCTCCCAATTTCATAATTGGTAAGTCTGAGTTTTTTTGTTACCAGACCAGAGAAAAGAAAAAACCATCTTACGGATCTGATTCAGAATGAAGCCGAAAAATGAGCCAAAGCCATCCAATAAACTGGTTGACTCTCTAGCACCGCTTTAATCAACACAAATCTCCCCCCCAAAGTAAGAAACTGATTGCACCAGTGGTGAATACGATTCTCAAATTTCAATAAAAGCCACTGCCAATCCTCCACCTTGTAATTGTCCAACTTTAAAAAGAAACCAAGATATTTAAAACCAACTGAAAGATTCATGAAACTGAAATGAAACAGAACTTTCAAATCATTTAGAAGTCCTTGTTGGACACCATAGTGTAAAAAAGTGGACTTGTTAACATTTATCATCAATCCCGTTGCACCACAAAAGAAGTTTAAGAGTTTGTGTATTTCTTGCCATTCTGTAATCGAATCTCTAGACATTATAATCACATCATCCACGAAGAGTAGATGGAGGATCTTAACCATCATAGAAAGCTTGATTCCCGACAAATTTCCTTCACATTGACCTTTTTTAAGAGAGAGACTCAATCCCTCCATCACTAGAATGAACAAAAGAGGAGACAATGGGTAGCCATGTCACAATCCTCTACCACTATTGAAGAAATTTGTGCTCACCATTGATTAGGATGGCGTATGTTGTTGAGGAAACACATCCCATAATTCAGTTTTTCATTAGAATTCCAAAGCCACAATGAATAAGCATAAGCCTTAGATAATCAAAGTTTGTGCAATCATAAGCCTTTTTTAAATCTAACTTCAGAATGATAGCTTGAAGTTGTTTTCCTTGATACTATGAAGGAATTCATGTGTTTTCCCAATTGCATCTAAAATCTGTCTGCCCTTGAGGAAACCTAGTTGTTCTTCAAACAAAGTATGAGAGAGAATTGTCCTAAGTCTCCTCGCAATTACTTTTGAAATAATCTTGTAGCATAAGTTACATAGAGATATAGGGAGAAAGTCGTTGAAAGAACTATGATTGTTAACTTTTGGGATCATAGCTATGAAGGTAGAATTGATCGGTCAGTAAACTTCACCACAAATCCTAGTCTCCTCCACAATAGCAAGAAAATCTGGACCAACCATGTCAACTAAGTGAAGGAAGAATTCAACAGTCCACCCATTGGGGCCGAGACTTTTATCCTTTTCAAAACCTTTGAGAACATCTAAAATTTCCTCAATTGTGCAAGGCTTTTCAAGATTTTTTACTTCATCCTCCAATACAGGATTTGGTTACAAGCGAACGGTAGCTAACTGATCACTCAAATTATTCTAACATGTGTCTTGAAAGAAAGAATTAAAGTAAGAAACTGCTTCGTCTTTAATGGCCTCCTAACCTGAATAAACCTGATCATCTACATCTATTATATCCCAGATGTGTTTTTTGTTCCTTATGTAGCTCGCATAACGATGAAATAATTTTGTATTATTTTATCCACTCTTAATCTAGATAGCCCTGCTCTTTTTCCTCCATCATTCTTCCTCTACCATCAGATATTTGTTGCGCTTCACCTCCAAAAACATCAATCATTGATTGAATTTTGCATTATGAGTTCCTTTGATTTTCTGAACATAGAGCATTTCCAATTCAACTTCCATCTTTTCCAAATTTTCCTAATCCCGTAATCTTTTTTCTTTCGACCAAGTTTTTACTCATTTTTTAAGTAGGGATAGCTTCTTGACTAATCTCCTTTGCGCCCCTTTGACTTGATGAAACTATACATCATTCCAAACTTCATTAGCTAAGGAGGAAAAGGAATCGTCACGTAACCATACTGGATTAAAATTAAAAGGATGAGCTACCGCCAGAATCCCAATATCCAATTAAAGTAACATAGGGGCATGATCATATAAAAAAGGAAATTCCACCCACGATATATACCTCATAGTTGGCCCAATAAGATCCTCCACCACAAAAAAAATTTCAAGTATTTTGGCAATACTGGAATCTCTTGATCTACCATTATGCCACATAGGTGCCAACTCGGCCGGAGCCACATCCACTAGATTAGATTTTTCAAACAAATCCCTGAAGAAGACTGCCAAATGATCAGGCAAAGCTGAGATACCTCAAATATCATATGAATTTAAGGTGAAATTTATATCCCCTGCCATAATCAAGTCAACATGTGCTAACAAGCCCCTGTCTTCCATTTTTTTCCAAAAAAGATTACGGTTTGAACAAGGGCCGTAAACATTCAGAAGTGTAATCTTCCTTTTATCCACTAAGATGGAACCTGTCAATAAAATACCACCACAAGTGAGGACATGAACAAAAATAAAAAAAACATGGGTCCCAAGACACGAGAAGGCCACCCGAGTTTCCAACTGAGATAACAACACAAGACATCCACTCTGACCTGAGAGAAAACATGAAGTTCCTAGCCTTCTCCTCATCTGTTAAAGTCTCCTGTAGAAAAATGACATTGGGTAAAGTTTTTGAGATAAGTCTGTGCATAGAGGCCAATTTTAGGGGTCCTCCTACTCCTCTGATGTTAAGGGAGAGGAGGATCATGATTTTTCCATTGTGAGGGATTTTATGCCTCTAAGCGCCCCCTGATCAATAGTTGTAGTAATGTGAAGAGGGACATGAATAATTTACTAAGGGAATATAAACGAATTTACTTCTTTCATTTCCTATATTAATTTGTGTTTTATATAAAAATTAGTTGTCTAGGTGTTCTATTTTTTGTTCTTTTTAGTTAGAATCTGGTGACATAAATCTAGATGAAATTGTAGTTTTTTGTTGTTTAAATTGCATTTCTAAATGCATAAATGGAAACTCGTAAGGACTATAAATGGATTTAATTCTTTCATTTCATATATTAATTTGTGTTTATATAAAAAGATTAGTTGTCTAATTGTTCTACGTTTTGATCTTAATTGGATTCAATGTGATGAAAAATTCCTAGGGTACTCCAATTATATAGTCTTAGCCACTCAAATGTGAAGATCCAACAATTTCTTGCCATATTTCGAGCAAAATCAAATAATTTTTTTGAAAAAAAAACATAGAAAAGAGCCAAAATGTAGAACATTTAGACTACGACTATAAAAAGTATATACAAATTTTTGGAAGACATAGACAAAAAGGGGTAGAGAATCCATTGACACGAATGAGGTCCATAGCTTCCTTGCTGGCTAAGTTGTTCATTCACACTAGCTTGCTTGTGTTCAATTGGTTTGTGTGGGTTTGTGACAAAAAACATGTAGTGAAATAATCAAA
>ML787835.1:482194-503909 GCA_009831015.1 Picea engelmannii | reverse complement strand
TGGTTGCACCCAGAGATACTATAATAAATGGTATCGTGACCCGTGCACACATAAGTGGATCAAATCCCACCCCCATGTCCTTCAACTTTTAAGTCCCCGAGGTGTAGGACAGTCGGTGACAGAGTGTGTTGTTAAGCCACTCCATGATGTTAAAGTCATCGGTTCGAAACCTGCGGGGACAAAAAATCCAACCATGTTAAGGGTTGGTGTGGCTTAGGCCAGGTGCGATCCCCGGGTGATTTTGACGGCTTAGATGCCCCTGAGTCGCGGTTTCTAAAATCCAACCATGTTAAGGGTTGGTGTGGCCCCGGGTGATTTTGACGGCTTAGATGCCCCTAAGTCGCGGTTTCTAAAATCCAACCATGTTAAGGGTTGGTGTGGCTCAGGCCGAGTGCGATCCCCGGGTGATTTTGACGACTTAGATGCCCCTGAGTCGCGGTTTCTCAAGCCACAGGTTAATCGCGTAGCCAACAGGTTCCGCACAAATTAACAAACAAAAAAAAAATACAATTATTTTTCTTCCTTGATCATACCCAAATCCTTGACATTCATTCATAATTTACAAATCTTCACAATAAAATTTATAAACCAAAATTTCTATATTAAAAATCTTATATAATAATTAAAAATCTTATATAATAATTAAAAATCTTAAAATTTTCTATAAAAAATATACATGATAGTTAAAAACCTTAATCATAAACCTTAAACCCTAAATATATATATTTAAAACCTAATACATTTATTTTCCTTTTTAAATTTCCATAAAACTTAAACATCAATCTCTAATATACAAAACATTTTAATAATATCTATTAATCTTATCAATATATTTAATAATACCCAGAACTCATCTATAACTTATATCAATATTATAAACCATTTAACATATTCATATTATAAAATTAAAAATTTCACAACCTAACCTATAATTCAACACATCCTAAAACAAATAAACCTAACCTACATTTCAACAACACATCACACATCGTAAAGCAAGTAAAAGATAATATCAGCACGTCCTATGCTTTTAAATAATTTTCATTATATTATTTTACTTTTAAAAGTTTCAAAATAATTTTGAAAAATAAATAAATTAATTAAAAAAATATAATAAAAAAAAAAACTTAATCAAAAAATTAAATTTATTTACTTTCTAAATCTCCATCTTTAATGATAAAAATTTCCATCATATTGTATTTTTTTTAAATTCCTTTATTATACCTCTTTAAAATTCCCATCTTTATAAAATTTCTTTATTATACATGTTTAAAGTTCCTATCTCCCTCACAATAATGTTTATAATATCATTCCCATTTACCATTCATATTTTTTCAATTTTCCAACTTATTACTAAACTAAAGTATTTACTATTTACATTATTGCTTTATTCTGGTCATTTACAATACTTTTTGAAATAAAAGTTGACGATTTACATTATTGCTTTGTCTGATTTTTTTTTTTTGAATAATAGTTAAATAGTAGATAAATTTAATTTAAAATTGATAAAATTTTATTTAAAATTATAATTTTATTTGATGGATAAGAATTTTGATTATTTTATAAAGTTATATATTTAAATATAAAAAAAATAAAATATGTATTTTTTAATAAATTTAATAAGTAAATTAATATGTATTTTTTAATAAATTTAATAGGTATATTATTATTATGAAACAAGATTTTATACATCAATTTAATATATAACTTAAATTAATTTTTACTAATAAATTATTATTATTATATAAAAATTAAACACATTTAGAAATTAACATAAACCTTTTTTATATACTTTAATTATATTAGAATAGTAAAATAATGTAAAAAAGTGAACAGTTAAAAAAATGGTGTAAAATAATTTTATCCACTTCTTGGGACGTCGTCTCATCAGAAAATTTTCAGTTTCAACCCCATGAAGTAGAGTGAAGATCTCTCTCACTTCTTCTTTAGAGTTAGCTTCGCTAAGGCTAAATAGTATAAATCAATCTCATTTCATTCTAATAGCGTCTTAGTGGGAACTACTAATAGCTTAGTTGGCCAAATGAACCCGCTAAAGCACCTCATCTCAGATTACTAAGTAAGGGCTTCTAGGGTATTTTTTTTTTTTTTTGGTTTTTTGTGTTTTTTTTTAAATTTTGTGTTTCTAGTTTTTTATTTGGACATTTTTTAAATTTTGTGTAGCCTGTTTTAATATAATAATAGATTTAGAAGATTTAGAAGAAGGGTTAATGTTTTATAAATTTGAATTTCCTTATAATTATTGAAATTTGATTATATAATTTTTATTAAAATTATAATTTTAATAATTTGATTTTATAATTTTTATTAAAATTATAATTTTAAATTGGAAAAGTTATTTTTTTAAATTAAAAAACTAATATCATTATATATTTTTATGTCTTTTTAAAATTTAAATTTTATAAATCTATTTATTTGATTATATAATTTTTTATTTTAGATTGGGAAAATCAATTTTTTTAATATTAAAAAATTAATATCATTATATCTTTAAGTTAAAGATTTTAAGAAATGATGATTTTTTTAAAAACATTTGTTCAAATCTACTAGAAATTGTTAGATTTGTAGATTTAAGTGAAAAGTTTTTCAACATGTTAAATCTATTTCTGCATTTAAAAATGAATTTTAAATAACAAAAAATAATTATAAAACCATTTATTAGAACAACTAGACAACATCATTTTTATATAATTTAATTATATAATTTTTATTAAAATTATAAATTTAAATTGAGAAAATCATTTTTTTAATATTAAAAAATTAATATCATTTTATATTTTTATGGCTTATTAAAATTTAAATTTTGTAAATCCATCCATTACTGAATTTCAGATTAAAATCTCTTCACAACATTATTTTCTTACCCAAAACAAATTCCTAAAATGTTTAAACTATACATCTATTAATATGAATGAAATTGCAGAAATCCAATTAACTGCACGACTATATAAACGTAATCACAAACCCAGTCTACATGTTACATAGATTTGAATCTGAGAAAAACCTACTCTCTAATAAAAATTATTTAAAAACAGATGAAAATAAAATCAGTGGTTGATACAGAGATAGCTACGTTACAGATCTGCCATTGATCACTAAGTACAAACTATTTTATTTTTCTATTTTTTAAATTATTTTTTCCAACAGACCACCGTGTAGAATTCATGGGCGTGACCACATAGCTGGCCCATCGGTGAAAAACTCGATAGAATTTCTCTGACAACAAGAGGGCTCAATTATTACTACAAGACAATGCAATGCATGAAAAATGCAATCCCTAAAACCCAAATGCACAGCCGTACTAATTCGAACAATAGCCAACGAACAATATTTACATTAAAACGCTCGCTAAAATTACTCCCACAATGAGGCTACCAGTGGACTGCGCAAAAACTGCAGAAACGGAAACTCCGCTGTTAGTGCTTGGCCGGCTACTCCCCACATTGGAGCTGCGACCGCCGGACGGCGTAGATACCGTAAACCCAGGTCCGGACGGAATGCCTACTGTAGGTGGAAGGGGCGCTGTACTTGGAGTCTCCCCGGTTGTGGATGGCCCGGGAGAAGGAAGAACTGTAGGAGCAGAAGCTATGGGCACAGGACTCGAACCTGAAACATCATAGGAAATGAAAATGAATACTACAGCAATTATAAGAACAATTAAAAGCAGAAAGCGGAGGAAAGCATGCCTGGAGACGTGGGAGTAACAGGCAGGCCCGACGTTGGCGTGAGAGGGACACCGATCGCTGCAAAGATCGATACGAAATTAACTTAAAGCTTCGGAATTGAATTAATTAGAGCTCGATTTAAAATCTTTCGGTTGGTTTTTGCGTGTACCTGAGCACTGGATTGCAAGAGACGGAGTGGTAACGTTACACGCCGCCGGAAGGGCAAGAGCCTGTGTTTGGTTGACAGGAAAACCCAGCGGATTCTGAGTGCTCAGGAATTGGCAAAGGCAGGTCGCTGCGTTGTTGAGGATGACGGCCACGAGGGCGTTGCAGCAAGCCGGGGTGGCGGTGCCGTTAGTCCCCGTAACGTAGTTTGCACACGGTAACAGAGCTACGATGGCGTTTGTGCAGCCTACGGCTTTGGGCGTGGGCGTGGGCGTGGGCGTGGGCGTGGGCGGGGGCACGGCCGTGGTCGTGGGCGGAGCCGGAGGCACGTTCGATACCTGGGCTTCGACGATCGACGCCATGAGTGCAGCCATGACAATTACGGCGATTACAGGAAGCTCCCGTTCCGTTAACGCCTTCGTCGCCATGGCGTTTATGACGGTGATCGGGAAACTTTAACAGGGCTGTGTGCTGAAGACAGAACGGTTGATGAGAACTCTCGGGATGGATTTCGGAGAAGAGAATCGAGAGTTTTATAGGGATTTTAAAATTTCTTGAGAATAGCAACGTGGCGAATATTCTTAATCGCTGTGGTTGACCAAATGGGTTGTCGGGTTTAGTGTTGGTTAAAGTGGGAGAGGGTAGTGTTGTGCGGATTCCATTTTTGGTTTTATATGTGTGTCGATAAACATACGAAATTAGTTCGAAATGATAATGATTTTCAACTGACCTACTATTTTTCATTCGCATGGTCAGGACTAACCACTCAAGACTACCCACACTTTTACAATAAAGGGTAAGGAAAGCCTTAGTTAAAAGTTTTAATTTTTAATTTGTTTATGTTTAATTATTTTTGAAATTTGGTTAGAAATTATTAAATCTATATAACTGAGTTGCTATTTATATGATCAAAATGTTTGGTGTTTTAGCTGGCTGAATTTATTTATAGATTCAAAAATACATAGTCCAAATTTATGTTGTGCAATTTCCACTAAAATGACCAAAATTTAATGTTTATACTAAAATGACCAAAACTTAATGTTTATACAACACGTTTAAATTTTTAAAATGTATTATTATTATTATTATTATTAAATATTTATAAAAATATAAGTCTTGACCCTCTCATTCTCATTCACTCTTTACTAACTTGGTTTAGTGTTTTAATGACACTTTTTATCTCCCACCATTGGTTTAGTGTTGTAAAGACACTTTTTATCTCTCACCGTTAGGTATGTGTCAATCTTTTTAGTTTTATATATATTTTTATTTTTCTTCCCATTCATTGTAATAAACCCACTTTACCAAGTATATTGGGGTGTTATTATCTAGGAGATTTCTCTCTTTAAATGTAGTATAAAATTTTAATATGTATAATTGTTTTCTTTATAGATATTAAAGAGGAGATTTTACATAAATAATGAAAAGAAAAATTAAATATCTTAATACTTAAAATGTTTAGAAAATGGTGTAAATAAGTTTTCAATTTCAATGGAAACCAAAGGGGAACCAAACTTTAAGGACGAATTTCTTATCGATTAATGTAAACATAAATAACTAGTGATTCCTTGTGTAAGACCCCAACTCAATGAGAATACTTAGTGGTTTACTTATCTAAGGCTCAACTCAAAAAGAAACTCTTCATGGGCACAATTGTAGAATGACAATTCAAGCGATTATAAATTATGCTATGTTGGAGAGGCCTCTGACATAAGTATCACTTTTTCACAAGGATTCAACATGAAATTTTTTTACCCACTATGGCTTTAGTATTGCAACACCTCCACTACTAAATCTCTTTCAAAACAAGTCAACACAATGGGTTTAACGTCCCCTAGTTAAATCCCCAAACTTAACAGAGGAACATTACTACATGGAATACACATAAAATAAAAATAAAAATCTGCGAATTCTGTTCATGTAGCTTACCAACCACAATTTATACACATAATTAACTAATTTATAATACCTATAATTAAATGCATATACATCATTCTAAATGCACATGAATGTAGCTAATAATTCATCTATAACAACACATAAAACTATTCTCATTCATAGAGTAAAATTCACAACAATAAGACTCATAAGAAAATTCAACTAATAAATAAACACTTATCTTGAAAAGAAATCATGTAAACACTTATCTTGAAAAGAAATCATGTAAACACTTATCTTGAAAATAAATTATGTGCAACCAGCTGCTTGGGAAGGACATTCAACCCAACCATAGACTTGTTCTTCCAAATCTCAACGGCTAGTCACCCTCGAGTGAGGGCTAGGAATCCACAAGAGAAGGGTGTCTCTCATAGTCCACTTGATGAAGACCGAATCTAGGGGTCCTCCAAATCAATTTTTCTGTGGGTTTGATCCTCGGACCTGTGGGTAAACTAACTCACAAAATGCAATCAAATGCGTCCATGAAAACAATAGAAGTCTCCAAATTATTCCCTTGAATACACCCCAAATTATCATGGCGTCCCGGATTTAATTTGCAGTCTCTAGATCTCGTTCCTCCATCTCGTCCTGTCCTCATTCCATATTCCAGCACGTCATCTCGTGTTGTTCAAATATGATGTCGAATGGCTTGGACCCCTCTTCGCTTCAATCACTAGTGCTCACCCTTTATTTCGTCACAGGACCATCGAACTGGTCCAAGAGTTGACTGAGTCATTAGATTTTGGACTTTCTTTCTTTATAACATAAACATCTTACCCAATCCGACCCGATATGATCACGGTCATCGGGTTATCCATCTACGGGGTCACCAGGGTATCGAGCCACCGAGACATAGAGGCATTGAGACCACCCACTCCAACTCTGCACTCTTCATCACTTCAGATCTGGTTGTGACCACTAGGCATCGAGCCATCAGAATGTCAGGACACTAGAATACCTTAATACATCTTAGAGATGCATTTCAGGGCCAATAAATTGGTATAAGATAACCTTACATTGGAACCCTATACCAGAAATTTAGGATATCGGGATTTTGTGGTCCAACACCACTCTGCGTTTAACAACATACCAGGGGGTTGGTAGGCCGATACTTCTGGGTCACGATAGAGAGTTTGAGTGATCGATTCTGGACATTATTTCCTCTAAACATGATTTTGTTTCCACTTCAGATCACCATTGATCCTTACAGTGATCAACGATCGATCTTCTCCTCGCCTAGAGTACAATGTCCTCTCGTCTTCAAACCTGCAACTCTCGGCTCCCGCTCATGGTGTCTCTCCTCACACTTGGATGTATGGGTTTATGCAAAGTTTTTACACATAGGATTAAAAACACAGAGATAAAACCCGAGATGCACAAAACACACAAATTTATATTAGGATCGAGCTCGATCAAAAACTAAGGGCACTTCTCCGGCCCTGGTCACACACTCGCCTTGATCTACATTATGTCTCCCCCCTCTAATTATGTCTGTGGGATGTACATATAGAAAACAAATACAACATCGTGGATCATTTCAGATCCACGGTCCTCTATAGAAATCTCTAACTAATTGCCTCAAACATCAAACAACAACAAATTCTATATTTTACACAAATATTAAGGAAATCACGCCATCTTGCCACGCTGCATCTTATGGAAGGTTTGAGATTTAAAATTTTATTTGGGGGTTTATGCTCTTGCGTCAGACCCTAATATTCTCCTACATTACACACTAACAAAACCCCCTATCTTTTACACAAATATTAAGGAAATAATCTCCTCTTGCCACGCTGCGTCTTCTAGAAGGTTTGAGATTTCAACTTTGATTTCGGGTGTTTATGCTCTAGCATCAGACTCCTCAGGTAGAAAAAATTTCATGATCTCCTGATCATGTGTCTTCATTTTTTCTTCGATCTTCAACCTCTGGTCTTCTTCCATGTATCACTCTACCATAACGTTGAGCTTATCCTCATACTCAATAGTGAGTTGCAACTAAGCCTATGCAGTAACAATAACTTAATGAGCTTCTCTCTTGGGCTTAGCCTTTTGGTATTCTCCTGGTTCTCGCCTCTGGAACCTTTTGAGAACACCTATGCTCCTCTAGGATTTTTCATCTACCCACTCATACGCAGAGAAATATTTCCATGTGCTCTGATACCACTTGATGAAATCGAGTGTTGCAGAATTTTCTCTCACTCTGATACCACTTGATGACAACCAATTTGGGGGTCCTTCGAAATAATTTTTCTATGGGTTCTATCCTCGGGCCTATGGATAAAATGACCCACAAAATGGACTCAAATGCATTCATGGAAACAATAGAAGTTTCCAAATTATTCCCTCGAATGCATCCCAAATTCTCATGGCCTCCTTAATTTAATTTACGCTCTCGAGATCCCATTCCCCCATCTCGTCATGTTGTTGTTCGATCTTCCAACACGTCATATCATGATATTAAAATCCAATGTGGCATGGCTCAAAGCCCTCTTCACTTCATTCATCGGGGCTCACCCTTTATTTCGTCACAAGAGCATTGGCCTATTCCAAGGGTTGACCGAGTCATCAGATTTTGGACTTCCCTTCTTTATAACATAAACATCTTACCCAATCCAACTTGATCTAATTAGGGTCATCAGGTTGTCATACCACCAGGTCATCGGGGTATTGAGACACTAGTACACCAGGGTGTCGCGACCACCCGCTCCAACTCTACAATCTTCATTAATTCCGATCCAGTGGCGACCGCTCGACACTGGGCCATCAGAATGTTGAGAAATCAGAACACCTTAACACATCTTAGAGATATGTTATAGGGCCAATAGGTCAGTAGAGATGAATCTTACTGTGGAGCCCTGATATCAGAAATTCAGGATACCAGGATGTCGGGGTCTGGTACCACTCTGCACTTGGTTTAACAATGAGCCAATGGCCACGATTTCATTTCCACTTAGAATTACAGTTGATCCTTATAGTGATCAACGGTGGGTATTCTCCTTTCCTGGAGTACAACTTCCTCTTATCTTCAAACCTGCAACTCTCAAATCTCACTCACGACCTCTCTCCTCACACTTGGATTTATTGATTTTTGCAACGTTTATACATAGAATTAAACACACAAAGATAAAACTCAAGATGCACAAAATACACTGATTTATATTAAAATTGAGATTGATTACAAACTAAGGGCACTTCTCAGAACTTGGTCGTGCACTCAACCTGATCTACATTGTATCTCCCCCCTCTAATTGTTCCTACAAGATTTACATATAGAAAAAAATACAACATCGTGGATCATTTCAAATCCACGATCCTCTCCATAAATATATAACTAATTGCTCGAAACAACAATTGCACGCTAACAAAAAACCCTATCTTTTACACACATATTAAGGAAATCACGTCCTCTTGCCACAATGTGTCTTCTCGAAGGTTTTGATATTTCAACTTTGATTTGGGGGGATTATGCTCCCATGTCACTACTCACAGCTCAATATCCCACAACCCACTAGTATTCTCCTACAATTCTCCTGAATTTTCTCTCTCTCTCTTCCTCTTAACCTTTCAAACCCGAGGAATGTACCCCTTCACTGATCTCAATCTATCCAACGTCCAACTCATTTATTAGGTCCTCTCTAGCACAGGTAACCAAAAATATCTCTGATGGGAGCTCAAGAGAACACACTGTCAGAAAAACAAAAACAACCACTTGTTGTTATATTGAAACTCCCATGAGAGTTCACTCTTTGGGGCTGAAAACTTGTCTCTTCAATTTTTAGCTCCATAACACTCCAAAAATGCTCCATCATGCTCCAAAATTCACTCAGCCTTCTTGCTCTAGTTCTAGTGTTTGTTTCCTTTCTCTCCCCTTGTTGTTTATGCAAAAACCGAATGTGTAAAATTCCTAATATCCCCATACAATTTTCCTCTATTTTCCCAAGACAATTGACTGCACAATCTATCGAATGTTTATTGTACTTCATCCCAATTCTCTCCAATAACTATTGGATGTTACTTCTACACCCACCTTCTGATAGGTATTCAATGATTGGGCTGTCATACACTCAAACAAAAATAGGAGGTTTCCCCAAATGGTAATAAAATTCAGAAATATGGGTTTGAATTAATACCCATAAACCATTTCCCCCTTGTCCCCTTCTTAGAAAATCCCTAGGAATCACCCCTATCTTGTGGATTAATCATCCCCCATCTCTGTCCATATTCCCAATAGCTGATCTATCACATTATTTTTTATTAAAATCAAAAAATACATTTCTCATATTACAATGTTTGGCCATAGCCAAGTTCCTTTCTGCATTATACATTAATTAAAATAGGGATTATAGTGGGAATGTTACATTCCCCCTCCCCTACAATTGTGGATATTCCTCGGTGCTCAACACCATGCCAAATTACATAAACAAATTTATATCATAATATTCGAAAAATAAAATTTTGCAATCTGTTTACTCCCCAACAACATTTCTAACCATTTAATTTATTTTTCTTTGCAACATGTTGACCCAAGGAATGTGCCCCCTTTATTTCTCTTAGTCCATCAGGTTGCACCATTCTTTTATCAGGGATATTAGCACATTTGACCAAGAATTCTGAGATGTGGTTCTGGAACCCTAACTGCCAAAAAATGGACTCTTGCATTTTCAACTTTTATTTTCTTCAAAATTGGAAAACAAATTGCAGGTATTCCTCCTGCATAGTTTCTTCATGCTCTAGTGTTGCATATTTAGGACCATAGCAATTCCACTGAACCTTTACCAACCATATGGATTTGTTCCTGA
The DNA here is from genome assembly GCA_009831015.1 of Picea engelmannii. NCBI lineage: Eukaryota > Viridiplantae > Streptophyta > Pinopsida > Pinales > Pinaceae > Picea > Picea engelmannii. The sequence goes on along the minus strand of ML787835.1, from coordinate 493,324 downwards.
GAAATTTAAATTTATGGTCCAGGATGTGTACTAGCTCCACCCAGAAATCCCCTTTGTTTTCCACCTGGATCATAGTCCAATCAATTATATTTTGGTTAGGTTCAAGCACATAGTTGTTTAATAATGACACATGAAAACATTATGCACTCTCATGGATGCAAAAAATTCTAGCGTGTATGCAATTGGCCCTATCTTTTCTAATATTTCGAATGACCCACAATATCTTGCTGCCAATTTTGAGCAGCAACCCAATCTTATCGAACTTCTTTTAGCTTTCACTTTTAGGAAAACATGTTCTCCTACTTTAAAATATCTAAAAACTCTATTCTTGTTTGCATAAATTATTTTCTTGTTTTGGGAAGCTTTTGAATTATGCCTGATCTTTTCCATCTCCTCTTCCATTTCCTTTAACAATTATGGCCCAATGATAATTCTATCTGCTGTGTTATCCCAACTCACTAGTGTGTTACACTTCCTCCCATACAATGATTCAAATGGGCTCATTTTTAATGAGGCTTGGTACCCATTATTGTAAGTAAACTCCACTAAATGGATGTAATCTTCCCTCTTTTATGGATGTTGCATCACATACATTATGAGCATATATTCAATGATTATGTTGGTCCTCTATGTTTTCCCATCCAACTCTCGGTGATATGTTGTACTAAGGTTTAATTTTGTTCCAAAGTCCCTGAACAAACCTTTCCAAAACTTTGATGTGAATTTTAGATCTTTGTCTGAAACTATTGTCTTAGGCACTCCATGTAGCCTAAAAACTTCTTTCATGTAAATTTATGCAATGTTTCTTTTCTTTTGTGTAGTCTTCATAGGAATAAAATATGCATCCTTTGTTAATTTATCCACCACCACCATGATAGAATCATGTTTCTTCACAATTCTGGGTAGTTTTGTAATGAAATAGATTGTAACCACTTCCCATTTCCACTTAGGAATGGGAAATAGTTTTATCATCACCACTGGATTTCTATGATTTGTCTTAAATTTTTGGTATTCTATACACTTGGTTATGTAATTAACCACTTCTTTCTTCATTCCCGGCCAAAAGTATTTGCTTCTTATATCTGCAATTTTCTTCTGATATCCGAGGTGCCCAATATATGGCATATATTGCATTTCCCTGAACATTATATTTTTCATCTCTCCTGAGTTTGGCACATATATTTCCCACCTATGCATGAGGATTCCATCCCCTTTTAGCTCATAATAACTAAAATTTTGTTGTAAAATACCTTATTGTAATGTTTCTTTTATTTTTAAATATTGTCGATCTGAATTTGCAGCCTCTAAATTTTTTTCCTTTAAATATGTGTTGAACATGCTAATGGATTAAATATGCATTTCATGATCTCTTCTACTGAGTGCATCAACCACTTGATTTTCTTTGCCTTTGATATGCATAGTTTCAAAGTCATATTCACTCAGAAAATCCATCCATCTAGTTTGTTTGGCATTTAATGTTGATTGTCCAAACAAATGCTTCAGACTACAATGGTCTATCCTTAGCTAAAATATTTGACCCATGAGGTAATGTCTCCACGTTTTTAGTGCATGTACAATGAATTCTAATTCCAGTTCATGTGTAGCATAATTCCTTTCATGCCATTTTAGTTTTCTAGACTCATAGCACACCACATGATCCTTTTGACCGAGGAATCCACCAAGCCCTTCCTTACATGCATCCATTCATACTACAAAATATTCATACGTATATGCAATCTTTAATATTAGTGCACATGTCAAAATATCCTTCAACAATCAAAACCTTTCTTCACATTTGAGAGTCCATTCAAATTTCACTCTCTTCTTTTGAAAAGAAGTGATTGGGCCTATAATATTTGAAAATCCTTTTATGAATATTTTGTAATAATCGAAAAGACCCATAAATGATCTAACCTTTGTGAAATTTCTTGTCACTGACCATGCTCTAATGGCCTCCATTTTTTCAGGATCAACTAGTCCCATCTGCTAAAATAAATTCCCTAAATAATGAATCTTCTATTGATAAAAGATGCACTTACTTAGTTTGGCATACAATTTATGCTCTATCAAAACTTGCAACACCATTCTCAAATGTTGCTCTTTCTCTTTTTATGTTCTTGAGTATATGAGAACAACATATAATAAATCAATCACAAACTTGTCGAGGTACTCCTTGAACACTCTATTCATCAAGTACATGAAAACTGTTGGGGGGTTTGATAGCCCAAATGTCACTATTGTAAATTCATAATTCCCATATCTTATGCTGAATGATGTCTTTTTGATGCCCTCTTCCTTTATCCCCACTTGATGATAACATGATCTCAAATCAATCGTGGAAAATATCCTTGAACCCTTCAGCTGATCAAGTAAATCATGAATCCTTAGCAAAGGATATTTGTTATTTATGGTGACCTTATTCAACTATTTGAAATCAATACAAAACCTTAAGGTTCCATTCTTCTTATTTACAAAAAAAACTGGGCTTCAAAAGGTGACACACTTGGGCGTATATACCCCTTATTTAACATCTCTTCAAGTTGCATCTGTAACTCTTTCATTTCTGGTGTGCCCATTCTATAAGGTTTCTTGGACACCGGGGAAAATCCTGACACCAAATCAATAGAGAAATATATGTCTCTCTTTGGTGGAAATCCTAGGATTTCCCCAAAAACATCTTCAAAATCATTCAATACTGAATGGTCTTCAATGATTTCCACTTTATCTTTGGTTTCCTCTTCCATATGGGCTACAAAAACTTGACATCCTTTCCTGAAACTCTTTTTCAACTGCATGGTTGAAATTTCTCTAACAACTACAACTCTTGAAATGCCTTGAATATTTATCTGCTTCTCTCCGTCATCAAGACAAGTTATGGTTCTCCCTCATCAAGACAAGTTATGGTCTTGTTGTAACAATCTAGGATGACATGATGTTTTTCCAACCAATCCATACCAATTAGGAATTCATATGAACCCAATGGTGTCATGTTCAGATCCACCTTTGTGTTGATTACATTCATTTCTATTGGACAATCTTTAACCAACTCATTGATCTTCCTTTTCTCCCCTGTTTCTAACTGAACTAACCAATATTTCTTATGCTTACTCCATTGCAAGTGAAATGTTTCAACAATGTTATATTTTGTGTAACTATGGCTAACTCCAGAATCAATTAAAATGGATATGGGATGGTTATCAATCTTACATTCCACTTCAATCATGGGTGATTGATACTCTAATTGCTTGCTTTCTAAAGGTGCATAAATCCTTGGCATGCTTCCTCCCATATCTTGAACTATTTCAACCTCCTGAATGTTGTGAACAATCCTCATTCTTTCTCCTTTGTGATGGAAATCCTTATATAAATGATTTCCCTCACATCCCCAACATTGTATAGACTGTTTCCTTGGCCTTTTCCCAAATGAATATACTTTATTGTGCTCATTTTGGTCTAATTGTCCTTGTTGATTTTATTGTGAGTTTTTCTTGAAAAAGAGTGACTAAAAACCTTTCTTCCTTTTCTCCTTTTTTCCTTTCATCTTGTTATTCCAAGGTTTTTGGAAGACTAGTCTCCCTACGATTTGCTCATAAAGATGTTTTTCTCTCCTTATGGATTCTTCCAAAGTCCCTGGGTTATTATATTGTATCTTATCATTGTAGAAAGAGGGTAACTAACTTAGAAAACTTTATATTTTTACATTATCATTCATTATGAAGTCCACATACTTCAACGACTCAAAGAACCTATTCTTCTACTCATCCATTTTCATGCTTCCCAACTTAAATTTAAATAACTATTTCATATTTCTTTCATAGTAATTCTCTGAAAAATATTTCTCTTGGAAATGTCCTTTGAACTATCTCCATGAGACATTCCTTTCATCAAAGTGTTTGGATTGCTTAAGTTGATCCCATCACATGGATTCTTTTCCTTGGAAGTGGCAAGTTGCAATTCTTTTTTCTACCCTGGAGGGATAACCATGTAGATGGAAATATTTATTCATTTCCAACAACCATGCCTCAACTTCTTCTCCCTTATTGTGCTCACCATTGAAATTAGGTGGCTTGATTTTCCTGAGTTCACCTTGCAATATGTCTCCCTCAAGCCTTCTCCTCTCTCTCTTGACATGAGACATATTTTAGTTTCTCCCTGGACCTAAATATGCATGATATATCGTAATGGATTGCTTTGGGAATGATGGCACGTGTTGTTATAACCCTAAATTTCTATACACATGCATACATGGCCTTGACCCTCTTACTCACATTTTTTTCCAAAGAACTGTTGACTTTATCTTCTTAAAAATCCAAATTTTTGAAGATGCACGTGCACTGCACCATTACTTCCCACGTACAAACACTTTCTACACCACTACAACTCTCTTACATATGCATGTTGTACCATTACAACTTGTGTATACTTGCAAAAGTTGAAAAAAAAAAAGTTGCAAGGAATTCGTTGAGATTACGGGCTATTGGTTAGTTTCTCAACTAATCCACCTTCTATAGCCTGTCACCCAACCAAATAACCATCCTTTTGTCATATAAAAGGAGGTGTTGGGGTCTCATTTCACATCTAAGAATAATAACAGTGAAACTCTACCCAATTTCACTTCCCCTCCTTGACCAAGATATTGCCTCCTTTTGTGATAATTTGCCTCAACATTCACTCATTATCCCCTTCTCCCCCCATTTAACCCATTAACTTCCCAAGAAGAGATCATAAAGTTGAGAGGATAATTTTATACAAAGGTGCACTTGGAGCTTGGTGAAGAGGAGCCTGAACCAGGTTCGCGGAGCGATAGCCGACTTTGGTTGTAAAGGTATAATCATTGTGTTATTAATAAAAGAGTTACTTTTCCTATCCCAAATGATGGTGTATTGAATACTTTTGTTGATTTATGTTTGACATTCTAACATCTAACCCTAACTTATATATGGAATAACATGCTTGTATTTTTTTGTTTGTCAATATTTGGATGCAGGTCAACCTTCAGAGGAGGTGTACAGTCAACGAAACTTCCAAGCATGAGGAGGTCACCACCAGATATGGGATTAGAGGTATAGTTACCCGATCTCCTTTTCTTTGCTTTCTTCATATGAGTTTTGGTATGTTTGGGGTAGTATAGAGAATTAATTGAGTTTTAGATAGTTAATCAATCTGCCTACATTTTGAACCCTGGTGTAGATAAAGGGGGGTTTTCCCTGCTAGTAGAACTGGCGACCATACTGGGAAATACTCTAGGGTTTTTTAGGGGATTTTGGGTTGTCTCATTGGTTTTTCTACCTTTTGAGTTTCCGTTGATTTTTCTGAGTCTTTTAAGGGATTATGGTCACCTTCAGGTGCCATACCAGTTCTCACTGCCCTATAAGACTATCTATTTCTTTCTTTTTTAAAGAAGTACAAAGGTGTACGCGCCCTGCCTTGAGTCAACCCACATACATACACGCTCTGCTCAGTAAACAACCTACGTACATACACGGGTTGCTGAAGCAACAACCATCGTCTCTAGTTCAGGAATTGTTTTTTAAAAGAGGAAGCTAACCTCTTTCCTGATTGAGGTTTATACTTCTCAAGGTTTCTTGATTCAATTCAGAGTCTATGTTTAACAGTCGTAGCTTGGGTTATAATTCAGTTTACTTGTCTCTTTGAAGTTTCTTATGTTTACTTTTGAAAGGGTTTAAGCAAGTCTTTTGAATTATTGATCTTCCTGTTTGGTTTCTTTAGGGATTCCCTGGGATCCCCAGTGGGACAAAGATTTGTTTTAGTCTTGTTTTAGTGTTCTTTTTACCCCTTTCACTTGCTTTAAAAAAAGAGAAAAAAAATAAATTTATTTCAGTTTTTCTGTTTGAAGCAATTTCAAAAAAAGAGATTTTATTTTTAGTTTGGTAAAGTAGTTAGAGTTGGCTATTTACTAGAAAGGAAAAAGAGTATGTTTTTTAAGTTCTTTATTGATTTATTGAAACATAAGTAGCTTGTAGTCAAGAGAAATTTTGTTTTAGGTCTTCTTTTCAAAGATCTTGAAAAATTTAGTTAAAGAAAAGTTGGTTACAAAGAGTTACTTGTAAAAATTTTCTTTTGATTAGAAGTAAATTTTCTTTCAAGTTTCGTCTTTTTCTCCTCTTTTTCATCTATTATAACATCACTAGTTTCACCGCCATATACCTTGAGTAAATCAAGCCATTAAAATGAACACTAAATCTAAAATTAATTAGACTTTCTATGTTTGTAGGGTCAACCAACTAGTTTAGGGTTAGGGCCTTGAATTAGGTTGGAGATAAAACTCTTCAACGCTGTTAAACAAACATTGGATTCAGAGTTAGGGAGTGTTAAAGTATAGTGTCGTAAAAGTTATATGGGACCCCCCTCTAACATAGGGGATAAACATGAGGTCGCGTGAGGAAAGGCACCGGATATAACCCCTCCAAAGCCGGACTAAACATAGCGGGGAATGCATATTGAGGATATGTCGTGGGAATACTACCAACTTCATTTGTCTACGGAGCTTTATGGACCTCGAATCCATTCGATATCCTCTGTTGTCTTCTGGACCACTTTCTTTCAATACCCTCGATAGGTTTCAGACTTGTTATCCTTCTCATTGCGGTCCACCCGACTGTCAACTGTACCCGACTGGTGACTGTTTGCGAGCTGGCAACTTAGTTTTCCATATTCTAGGGACTTACACGGGTGACTGTAGGGATATACCATGGTACCTAGGGTAGACTTCATGTCACATTTTGTAGAGTATACCCTAAGGGTGCTTCCATGTTCGAGTTTCACTTGCACCGGTTAGTTGCTCTAGTGTTGGTTGATTTAACTGTTCTTCCTATTAGATAGTTGTGTGCCTGATTTGTCTTATAGGAATTTTTCTAGTGTGTTCTTGGTTTTAAACGCTAGTTAAGCCTTACTGTGTCATTTGATATTTTCACAAAGTGGAAGATCAAGAGATCCTTCGGTCGCCAAGCCTTCAGGGCCTGCCACCGGTTTCATTAGAGCCACCACTGCAACCATTACGGCGAAGACTTGACCAAAAATGGTTGTTCGAAGTGAAATGGCCACAGGAAACTGTGCCTGAGCTTGCTCCGAGAGGCGATTATTTGACTACGGAGGAACCTACTATTTCTAACCTTGGAGAAGAAGCTCTCGGGCCAGCTAACCCTCTGATCACTGACTTGTCAGTGCGAATCTTAGTACAAGTTGTCCCTCCTAAGGTGACACATTTTGAGCGCCAGATAGTCTTACAAGAAGCCATGGAAGAAAATGTTTCTACTTCATCCGAGAGTCCTCATACTCTTGTTTCGTCTACTACTGTAGGGGGTATTTTACATCCTAACCCACCTTCACCAGTCCAAACCACAATGATCTCGACTCCCTCTACCTCAGGCAGTGGTCTGATATCATCATCGACAAAGACCACTACTCCGTTTATGCAGATTGTGATGAGCCCGCCCTCCATTCTCATATGGGATGCTCGACTTCGATTCGACCTCAGTCCTTACCTACTCCACCTAACAAACCATGGTTCTGGGGGTAGTTATCTCAAATTATCCCATGAAAGGGTCTACCGGGGGCACTTTAGTCTTATTTAACGTTATCCCTTACAGTGGGGGTCATATACCTCCTCTTCCCCCCTCGCTCGGTGGTGCTTTCTAGCAACCCATCAGGCCGAATGATAACTACAGCTTGTTTGGAGCATACATTTTAGGACCTTTGTCCTACACTACGTCAGTGGGATCCATGTCGTTCTCTTTGTTCTATGTGTTTGGTAACAATTCTTTTTCTTCGACTTCCATCTCAGCTGGGGGCAACCCCGGGTTTGGGCAACATAATCCTGTGTAGGGTACTATTCCTACATAGGGGGAAAGTACAAGATTTTTTCCCTAACAAGAACTTTGGAATCCTTGGCAGGGATTGGTTCCCTTGCAAGGGATGTCAGTCGGGGGAAACCCCTTCCATGGTCAATGGAACCCTGGGTAGGGTTCAATATCTATGCCTGGTGGATCGGTTGGGGGTATCTCCTTCCAAAATCCATGTAACACAAGCATAAATCTTTGCCAAAACCATGTTGTCCAATTATGGGAGTCAATCGATGATATCCCAACAAATGCAGTTTCTATAGGCTGGTCAAGGCCACGATTTCTACCAGAAACCTGGCCAATAGACCAACTTTTCCTGGCAACCTGGTGCCAGTCAAACTCCAGGACCCCTTTTTACTGTACATAGTACTCAACCCAAACTACCATTTATGGAAACACTATATCTACCACACTTTTCAAGGTTTCTGAATGACCTAATTTTTCATGATCCCCATTGGCCCCCCATGCCGACTAAGTTGCCCTCGAATATTCCAAAATTCAAAGGAAACCCTAGAAAAGACCCATGTGATCACGTGACAACCTTTCACTTATGGTACTCGTCAAAATCATTTCGAGACAACTCCATATAGTTGCACCTTTTTCAATGCACTCTTATCAGGGGTGGCATGAAATGGTATATTGATCTCGAATGCTCGAGGTATTCTTACTTTAATGATTTGGCGATGGTCTTCGTAAAGCATTTCCAATTACCCGTGAGATACGATGTCGACATTGAATTGTTGGATAACTTTGAGCAGACTAAGGCTGATCATATATCTGATCACATCCGAGAATGGTGTCGTAGAAAGAGCTTGATTAAGGTACAGGTCGCACCGACTTTCTTGCTGGAGTGGTTCCTGAAGTCTTTGGTACCAGTTTTATCCAAAGATGTAGCAACTTCTGGAGTGTTTTCAGAGGAGGAGGCAATAATGAGAGGGAAACAAATTGAACTGATTTACTCTCAGTCCATCTTACTCTATGAGATCTTTCCAGATGCCCCACGATCCATCCTCGACAAGGCCAAACAAAAGCCTAGACCCCATGCCGATGGCATTGTGGGCTCATCACAAGGAAATTCCACTGATCTGTTGTCAAATCAATTGCAACAATTGTCGATACAACAGACTGCGACCAGACAGACCTCCGGTTCGGTTGTTCCCCCTACCCAAACATTGGACGTACACAACGTGCACTCGACGGAACCGAAGGCCAACTAATAGCCTGAAGGAAAGAAGAAACAATGGAACAAGAAGGGTAAAGGGGTAAAAAATGATAATAACAATGTTGGTGGGGGAAAAAAAGAGAAGATAAAGTTGAAGTATCTATGTAACCTTTGAATGTAGGACCACCTGACTCACTTGTGCCCTCGACTTGCGGAGGCTCAGAAGCTATTGGCACAACAATAGCCTGTTGTGTTGATGAACCCATTTCCACATGGGAAAAACATGGCTCAAGCTTCAGCATCCTCGAGCGTGGAAAGGGGAAGTCAGGGACTCCCCACATCTATTGGTAATAACTTGGATATGAATGTTTACATATTGAAAGGTGACACTCACATAATGACCATGGCCGGAGATTACAGAATGCCAAAATCTATCGAAAAGGGTAAAGAAGTTTGTTGTAATGAATGATGATTGTTGATCAAGTGTTTTCTGTGTGAATGTAGGTGATCAGTTCAGCATGCCAGTCCAATGGAGGGAGCGGGACTGGGAGAGCCTCAAGGAGGTGGTGAGAGAGGAGCCAGAAATTAAAAAACTCTTGGAAGACTGTGGGCTACTCAATTTCTTCGACTTCCCACTGATACGGTCGCATGAGTACCTGCTTCATTATCTGATTTTGATGTGGAGCACTGATATGTAGTGCTTCATTGTGCGGGGGTAGAAGTTGACATTCTCGGCTATGGAGGATGTATATTTCTTGATGGGGCTCTCTTTTAGGGGAATGTCCCTACCTTCTAATCTCCAGTTTCCAGGGGATGTACACTTGGTAGACTTGGCATGGATATTTTGTTTGGGGCCGAACATTATTTCAACTTCGGTTTTCTGCATCGAGGCGATGGATGAGCTATTGCAGCAGTGCATTGCAACGATGATTGTGAGGATCTATAGATCCTTAGCAACTTAGCAGATTAGTGGTGGTCAATTGAGTATTATGCAAAGGGTGTTGGATGGGGATTTTTTCACCTGGGGTTTGCTGCTGCATGCCAATATGGTGGGGAAACTTCACCGGTGTCGGACAACCGACTCTAGTGAGTTTTCCTTTGGATCGATCTTGGTGGCGTGGTTTTTGGAGAGGGTGTCCGTGTTGCATCCTAGAGCATTGTTGTCTATGGATAGGGAACGATAGCCACAATTGATGCGGTGGGCATCGATTTTGGTATATCATGGAGGTGGGGATGGTGGGCACTATTTTACGACCACCTTGCCGCATGTGTGGCGCCATATGCCACATATTATACTGTGATTCCCGTATGGTGGGATGGACTTCTGGCATGACCTAGATATGGTGTTGCCTCCTGCGGAGGATTGGGACTAGAGAGGTATGTTGGTGTAATTATGTTTTTTGATTTTGATAGTATAGCATATGTTTATGTATGGATGGATGTTGATTCTATCGTTGTTTGTGTTTTTGCAGATGTGGGGTCACGAGGCTGAGAGGTGAAGTTGGTTGGAGAGTCAGTTCGTCAAGGGCTAGTGAGACCGTTGCGAGTAGAGACATGGGTGGGAGAGTGACATCGGAGGGACGAGGCTGGTGCGAGGCTAGCAAATGAGGCGAGAGCTGAAAGGAGGCGCAGATATGACAATCCAATTGTAGGGCCATCGTATGCACCTCAGGTAGAGGTCGACGGGGATTTAGAGGATTTCTAACGCTGATTGGAGGTGGTACTGTAGGTATTTCCTGAGGGCATGTGGTCCCATATCCATGAAAAGAGAGTCCTAGAGCAGTGTGTGGGTGGCCTTGTAGATTTGTGGACTCTGATCCGTAGAGAAACTGTAGCGGGGGTAGTGACGACTGGTCGACCACCCCCTGGACCTGGAGGACCCCTAGCTGGTGGGGCACCTATTGCAGATAGAGAACCTGGTGGTGGTGCTCTAGGGGCACCTTTAGTGTTGTGTTGTATATTTTTGTATTTATATAGGCCTGCGAGCCCATTTTGTTTAGGGTAGTGTGACACCTATTTTGTACCTACAGGGGTGAGGGGGGCTCACTTGCCTACGGGTGATGTACATGTTGTACTATTTTGTAAACATTAATGACACATTGAACG
>ML787835.1:464667-482144 GCA_009831015.1 Picea engelmannii | reverse complement strand
ATATATATATATATATATATATATATACACACACACACACACACACACACATACATGTTAGGGATCTCCGTGATGTTTACATGTGATTATATTTTGTTATGTTTTTATGATGTTGAATATATATGATGTGACCGATTTTTGATTATTTATGTATGTGTGGTGATGTCTTGATGTGATAATTGCCAATCTAACACTAGGTTAGCCATGTCATATGTTATTTGATTAAATTGTCATGGAATATCTGTAAATGTAATTGAATCAAAATTGGGAGATAAGAGTCTAACTTGCAGGTATTTGCGAAAGAGGCAAGGATCGCGGACACGGTACACATTGTTGAGCTGTAAAACGACAAGTTGAGAATCTAATAAGATGTTAAGGTGACGAATGTGGCGATGACTGGCCTCGATGAGGAGGCCAATGAAGGCTGCATATTCTAGTTGGTTGTTGGTTGTTGAGACCAAACATATGCCATTGGAGTGGAATAGTTCATGTGAGGGGGTGTAGAGGGCCCAAGTGGTTGAAGCGAGATTCTATGTCCAACAACTAACTCCATCAACGTAATCAATGTGGTAGGCTGATGGAGGATTCATCTGTCAATAACATGAATGGTAGATCAGACATGAGGAGTGCAGATGAAACAAGAATACTAAAAACTCTACAAATGTGTACAAAGAAAAATCCTAGTGTAGAATGACTACGCTCAAGTGTAAAACTTCTATAAGTATAACTCGTTGATGGGTTCTTTGAGAGGGTATCCTTTTGGAGAGGCCAGGATGTATGCACCTTTAGTGAGGCAATGTTGGATGATGTAGGGTCCATTCCATAATCACTCAAATTTCCCATGGCCGAAATTATCGTGAGCGATATTGGAGGCTAGGATGAGATCTCCTTCGTTGAATGAGCGAAGGTTGACATGGCGTTCAAAGGTGGCTTTAGACCATTTTTTAGCTGTCACATTTTTCTGTAAGGAAGATCGACGATCTTCAACCAGTGACTCTAAGTTCAACAAGCATTGCTCCATTGGAGCAGTGTTAGGTAATAGCTCGATGGCGGTGCATAATGTGGGAATTTCGCACTCGATGGGGAGGGTGGCCTCGATCCCATGGATGAGATGAAATGGTGTAAAATTGGTGGCAGTTTTGATAGCTGTGCGATAATCCCATAATGTTGAAAACAACATATGATGCCAATTGGTCTTATGGTTTTTGAAAGTGCATAAGAGGTGTTAGTCATGGAAATCCCTATTGATGGGTGAAATTGTAGTGTTTGAGGGAAACATTGTGATGAGTTCGGAGAGAACGAGTGCTTTCTTGCTTTTGGGAGTTGAAAACTCTAGGTTGTATTCATGAAGGATGACGATCCATCGGGAAAATTTACCATTAATTTGTCATCGACTAAGAAAGTACTACATGGGGTTGGAATCTACTACGACTTTGGTAGTGCGAAGCAGGATATAATGATGAAGTTTCTGAACTTTGAGGACAACTGCGAGGGCTAGTTTCTCGTCATGATTGTACTTCAGGGGGGGTCCTGAAAGTTTTTCATTGATCTAGTAAATAATATGCTCATGGATATCATCCCCTAGTTGGACGAGGACTCCTACTACTGAGACAGCTGAGGCCGACAAGTAGAGGATATAATTGCGATCATAGTCGGGAGGACTAATCAAAGGGGCATTGGATAGTGTTGTTTTTAAATCATCATATGCAGTTTGGGCATGTTCATCCCATCGAAAGGGGATATCATGATGCAATAAGAAAAGGAAACCATGTGCGTGAGTGGCATAATCTGGAACAAAGCGTCAAAGAAAGTTGGATTTTCCTTGTAGGATCTGCAGTTGGCGAAAATTCCTAGGTGGTGGAATTTATGTGATAGCTTGGACCTTGAGAGGGTCCACTGTGATGCCATGTTGGGAGACTATAAACCCTAAGAGGTGTCCGACAATGACGCAAAATACACACTTGAGGGGGTTCATATGGATATTGTATTGGTGACATCATTGAAAAATGATTCGTAAGTCATCCAGATGCTGTGTTCATTTTTTGGATCGAGCAATGAGGTCGTTCAAGTAAGCGAGAATGATGCGAGAAAGATCATAAAAAACGTAAGTCATGGCCTGTTGGAATGTCACACCTGCATTTTTGAGTCCAAAAGGCATGATACGATATGAAAACGTACCCCATGGGGTCGTAAATGTGGTTTTATACTGATCTATTGGGTGGATTTGGATTTGATTGTAGCTAGAGAACCCATCCATGAAGGAAAAGGCCTCGTGGCATGCACAGTCATCGATAATTTGGTCAATGAAAGGTGTTTGGAAGTTGTCTTGGGACAAGCATGATTAATATCACGAAAGTTAGTGAAGATGCGAATAGTGCCATGTTTTTTGTTAACGAGGATGGGGTTGGAGACCCATGACGTGTATAAGATGGGGTATATGAACCCTGCAGCACATAGTTTGTCAATTTTGGCTTTGATTTCCATGGCTTTGGATGGGTGAAGTGGGCATTTATTTTTACATGATGGGACGACATCAGGCCATGTGCCGATGTGATGTTCGACGATAGAAGGATTAAGGCCGGGAATCTATGTATATGACTAGGAAAAAATATCTCGAAATTCTTGAAAAAGGGCTTTGTAAGCTATGAGTTCCTTAGAGGAGTATGCAACGCCAATGGTGATTTCCTCTATGATTCTTGGTTTGATGGAAATGTCAATTTTGATAGTGGGGGAAATTTTGGCCATGTTGCCTTCTTAAAAAACATCAGGGGTAGGGATCATGTTTTTGAAGAAGTCTATGTGCCCCAATGGAATAAAATCCTTGGTTTCAATTGCACATATGGAGGCTTGGATAGGAGGTTCAAAGGATTCATGTGAGAGAAAGAGTCCTCTGTGATGGAGTGCATTCCATGGGAAATCGAGGGTAGTTAGTTCCTCTAGGATATCTTCATCACAATGAAAAATGCGAGAATATATGGGATCCAGGAAAGTAACATTGGTGATTGTCACTGTGTGATTTTCTTAAGGTGGTGAAAAAGTAGAGGGGGTATCGCAAGCATGGTGCAATGTCGTGCTTGACATAAACCAAATGTCTAGACACTGTGGGTTGTAAAATGTGGTCGAGGGTAATATTTCCTGAGGGAAATGAACCAGAGAGTTGGGAGGATTTGGGGGAAAATCCTCAGAAAGTCTATCCATGAACCATGGAGGAGTGGTAAGTGACTCAGGTTCAGGGGAGGTTATGTGATTAGTATCTGGAGAAGGAATAGGGGGAATCATTTGCATCGCAGGAAGTTGGGTGGTTGGAGGAATTTGAATAAGGGCCATTTGACAATGCCTATATTCAATGATCGAAGGACATTGGTATGTGAAATGATTAAGTGATTCACAAAGAGAGTAAGGGCACCTCATCCATTCATAGAATGAGGTCATGACATAATGGATGTCAGTGACATGGGTACTTGATGACGTGGGTGGAGAGGGGTCTTGCTGAAATATTTGGCGTCCTATCATTAGTGTGTGTCGAAATTATGGTAGCACAGGGGAATGATGAGTGTAGTGGCCATACTCTGAACAGATGGCACATGCAAATTGTTTCACAACCCTTTACTGGTTGTAGTGGGGTATGTGGTGGTAGTACTAGGTGTGCTTGGTGAAGTCATGAGCGATGTGGTTGCTTGAGGGAGTTGGATCAGATTATGTAACTCGGGGAGAGAGGGACATCTATTTTTGGGGTGTCCCTTTCTCTCATAGAGTGTGCAAGGAGGTTGAACTTGGGGAGGAAGTGGAGCAGTGGGATCTTTCTTCTTCGTTTTCTTCCAGCCGTCGTGGTGGTGCTGGTAAGTGGGGGTGAGGGAGGTGTGGTCGGAGTTAGCATTGGAATTTGCATCGGGATTCCCTCTATTTAGGGAGGGAGGGATGGTTGAGGAACCATCACGGGTGGGTGTATATACCATACCGGAATGGTGAGCACCATGTTCGGAAGGGTAAGCGTTGTAGCTACCTGGAAATATTGTAATCCTGGTGGGGGTAGAAGAAGGGAATTTGAGTAATGGTTTGGTGGATTGTCTTCCAAACGGATATTTGACCCTAGGGGAGGGTGAAATCGGGGATAAGTGGTGTTGTAGGGTTCTCAGGGGATTCCTGAGATAGGATTTCTTCCACTAATGGGATGTCAAGGAGTGGAGAAGCCTATGTGGGAGGAATGGTATCTCCAGTTTCAGTTCCATTGGAAGATATGAGACACACTTGTGTTAAGGGGTGTATGAGCGGTGGTGCTTCATCATATGCACCCAGCAAAGATGGGTCCTTGAAAATTCCAGGGCCCATATCCATGAGTGGATATGCATCGGAATTAGTGCAGACAAGAGGTAAGATGTTATCGATGTTGGAGGAGTGGTTAGTCTCGTATTGTGAAACTTGGTTGATGGTGATGATCTTCCCATTGTGGGGGAACATCATCATTCGAAATAAAGAAGAGGCCATTGCCTTCATAGCGTACATGTAGCTGCGTCCAAACAAGATGTTGTAATCTAGCAGGGCGTTGATAACCTCTATGTCGATAAGGATAGTTTTTCCCCCGAGTTCAACGGGGAAATTTTGAAAGAGCCCTTCAAGAGAAGATGGTTGTCCGTCATACACTCTCAAAGTGATGACGGATCGTATGAGTTCAGGAGAGCCAATTTTATTCCATACAGTTTTGGACATGATGCATGTGAATGCACCTTCATCAATGATACATTGATGAACCATGATGTTTTGAATCTTGACTGGTATCTGGAAAGCTACCAAACTGGGAGACAAGGTTCCCCATGATCTAGATCAAATGTGATGAGTCTAGTATCAGCTGGGTCGAATGCCCCCAAGGTGGATAATAAGGTTTTCCGTTGAGTTGGACAGGTTTGGAGGACCTCCAAGATGGACATGGCTATCGGATATTGCACCAAGTCATGGACCAAATTGTAATTGTGTGTCTCCCTAGCCTGAGGGCTGTTGACATTCCATCATAATGGGATGCGAGGGATACGAATGGTGGGTTCAGAGTTAGGGTGTGGAATCATCAACGGTGGTTCGACTGTAGTTGGAATTGCGTCCGAAGTGGTGGGAGTAGATTCAGGGGGTGCGATGTATTGGTGATTGCATGTTTGTAGAAGAACTTCTTCTTCGCTAGTTAGGAGGATATTGTGATCCGTTAGATTTCTAGGGTTTTGATACTGTCCCATCTGTGGTGGGGCAGGATGCATCTCATGTTTGGTATTCATAACACCTTGGTGTGGAATATGGTTTTGCAACAAAACCAGGGGTGGTTGTTGCAAATACTGTTGTGGGGCCTGTTGAGGGGCAAGTGGCGCTGGAGGACGTGGCGCATTCCTGGAATCTTTCATCTATTTGAAGTCAACAATTTCGGGGAAATGTGGAGTATACTGACCATGCTCACCGTAAAGGGCACAAGGGAAGTTTGTTTGAAGGTTGGTTTTGTTCCTCCCTTGGAATTTTTTGTTATTTTCCCCTTGAGGATTTTGGTTACCCTGGTTTTGGTTGCCCCTAGTAGGTTGGTTTTGTTGGGGGTTATTTTCGCCTAGTCTTGGGTTATTATTGTTTCAGTTTTTTCCTTTCTTTTTGACATTATTCGGTTGATGGGACAAATTTTCCATATTCAGTTGTTCAAAATTTTGAAATTTTTGAATGGGAGAGGGTTGAACAAAGTTAACCCTAGCGTGTAGTTGTCCTTGTGGAGGAGTAATTGTCTATGGAGGACTAAGAAATGGAAAATATGGATTATTTTGTGGAAATGACCCGTAGGGTCTATAGGAAGGCATAAGACTTTCACTAGTGCCCAGGTTATAAGCTAAGGTAGAGGGGGTACCAGAACATGGTTGAGAGGTCGTGTGCATCGTGGGTGTCAGAAAGGGTCCACTCATGGGTGGAGGAAGGGCAACATGGTATGGTTGTTGATAAGGGGGAGGGGGAGGGTAATAAGGGGGTCCTCCATACATCGGTGGATATTGGGGTGTATCGTACATAGGTGGTGGTTGGATGTACATATTGTGGTGTGTTGTGGTACCAATCAATCCATCTGTCGAGTGAGACATCTCAAGTTTGTCCTAGCCAAATGGTATGGGTATCGGGGCATTAGGTAGTACTGTATATAAGTATCCCGACTAAGAATAAATGAGGTCATACTTATAAACCTTGTTGATGGCTTCCTCTTCAGTTTGGGGTAAGGTGGAGGCCACATCTTTGGCAAGGATAGAGACGAGTGATCTGAGAAAGCAATCAAGGCATTGTTGTTTGGTGGTTTCTTCTTTGCATAAACTATGTCACTGATGCCATTCATGAATGTGGTCAGAGATATGTGTGGATTAGGTTTGTTTACACCCAGAGAGAAGTTCTAGACTATTGTCATGACGAACTAGTAGTTGAAAGAAGGTCAAAACTGTTTTGGCCAAAGATTCAAAAGTCACATGGGACCCTGATTTTCGTCCACGTACCATTTGGCTAATGGACCTGTGAGTGTGCACTGAAATAACCTTAAAAAAATGGAGTCATACATGATGTTGTTTGAAGAGAAACATAAATGGAAGGTCATGACATGGTTGGTGATATCTTCCCCCGATTTCCCTTCAAACTTGGGAATGTCCGAAGGTATCTTGGTAGGCATATTGGGCCATGTGGGGTCATGCAATATAGGATCATTCGTGAGCTTGCTCAGATCATGTATGTTGAGGGAGCCCAAATATGGCATGTAGGGTGGCGGTGGAGGGTTAGTTCCACCCATGGTGTGAGAAGGTTGTGTACCTGACCCTTGAGGGGGGTTTGGTGGGTTTGTGCTTCTCCCTTGAGAAGAAGTTTGGCCCCCACCTCCTTGTGAAGGAGAGCTAGTGGATGGTTGGTTTTAGGAATTAGACCCAAGTAAAGTGGAAACAAGCAAAGCTGATCCCAAAATAGTGGCACTCACAAGGGTGTGAGATGGTTGAGCCGTTGAGTTGGCAAGACTAGGAACTCCTCCTAGGATAGGAGGGATATTTTTCAAGCGTCTGAAGCAATGAGGATTCTATGGGTCCCCTATGATGTCCAACTAGCAAAGTGAATGTCTAAAAATGGTGATGAGAGAAATAAATGAACAAGATAATTTGTATAACTTGGACCTTCACAATATATCTCACAATCACATGTAATAAAATGAGCATCATACATAAATCAATTGAAAAGAAACATACATGTGGGTAGGTGGATTTTTTTCCGCATGGGAGAACAAAGAAAACAAATGCTTGTGTCTTAAAAATACGTAATGTCCTTCCTCTCAAATAGCACTGGACCTTCCAATAGTATTCAACAGTGGGGTCTGAAGCCACTAGAAGAGGAACTAGTGAAGGATGAAACAATCAATTATAATGAGGGGTAGAGGGTGCAGATCCCAAAAGAGCTAGCGATATTTCCCAATAGCCACAAAAAATATGATCAAGGTGCAATTGAAACCAACAATTTCCACCTGGGTAGATGTCCTAAAATTTGGCCACTCTGTACCTCGATCAAAGTGCGACATTTATATTTTCGGCCTCAGAAATGGGTCACAGGATGGATCCCTTCCAAGAGTTGGGTGACTCAAGGGGGGACGCACAAAACAACCGGACCTTGGCCTTCGACCGTTCACAAGTATCTCCCTGCCTTATGGTGTTAGGAACACTTGAATTGGAGGATTTTAAAGTTCCCTATTTGTCAACTTCTAATGTTTTGAAGATATGAGAACCGGATAATGGGGGGTTATTTGGATGCCTACCCCTGAGATCCTACCTAGACTAAAAAAATTCTTTTGGCACCTCCTGTGGAGGAAAACTTAGTGAGTTTTTAGAAAAAATTTAGATGTGGTTGTTTGAGAGATTGGGGGTGTGAACCAATCTCATTATAATTAAGTGAGTGTGGATAATTTCTTCAAGAAATAGTGGGACATTTCAGAATCCCTTTGGAGGAAACTTACTTCAACCTCCACAATTCAAGATGAAATTATGTGAGTGAGGAGTGACTTTGTGTGTGAGAAAGTGATAAAATGTGCCACTTTTTAATAAGTTAGGTGTCAATTTTCAACATGTGGACTTCCTATGGTCCTTACAAATTTTGATTACATATCTCACTAGATGCCATTGGTACAACCTTGCGGAATTTTAAAGTCCCTAAAGAACTAGCATGCAGACATATGGGTCCTTACTAATCCTTTAAACTCCCTAATGTGATTTAATCTAAGAAGGATTTTGAACAACTATCCTCGATTTCAATCATGTGGGAATGAATGGGCCCGTTACTATAATTTTTAAACTCCCTTAGTGATGTAAACTAAGAAATTAGCTTCAAAAACTATCCTAACTTTGCAACATGTGAGCATGTATGGGCCCTTACAAATTTAAGATGTTTGGAAAAGAAACTAAGAGGAGCCCTAGGGGGGCTTTTTAATCTCCTAAAATTTTTGTTAAGGGAGATGAAATGTCCCCTTAATCACTTTTCTGATTCTCAATATCGCTCTATGGTGCGAGAGAAGAGCATACTCAATGATTAAAGTTTGATTTCTGGTCCCAATGCAAGTTTTTATATATGTGATAGTAAAGGATATCAACCTAACTTTTACAATAAAAACAAGCCATCCATGTGGCAGCTCAAAGCAAAAGAGGAGAAATATGGTTATTTTTAACCCCCTAAGTGCCTATGTTTTGACTAACCCTTCACGTGGGAAGGGAATCTAAGTGTGGTGCATTTACAAATTGCATAAAATCAAGATTTTGAAGGCTAGGGGCCTTTCAAAACATTACGAAAACTCTTATAATGTTGTAATTCTGGACAGATGCATGGGTCACAGTTCATACAAAGGTGCAGTGGGTGCACAATGCACAAAATGCACATAGAACCGAAGACCTTTTGGCACACTGTGCACATAATGCATGGAGAATTGAAGTACTATTGGCGCACAATGCTCAAAATGCACGTCTGTGGGATGGAACACCTATGCATGTTCTGATACGCATTGGCCGGGGGGGGGGAATTTTAAGTGGAATTCTCCTCCTCTAGCTCCAAACCTAGATCTTTGTAGGTAATGCTAGGCCAGTTATGATCCCTGTAAAGAAAGTGGGTCAAAAAGAAGTGTTCAAAAAACCCAAATAGAGATGAAATTGATACCTTATCCCCATTATGGTCGCCAATCTGTTGTGTCCTTTTCATCACTTGAATGAGAAAAATAAGGGCACATACAATTCTAGTTGGGCTTGCTAGACAGGACAAAGGTTAGTGTATGAATTAATCAATCCAAACACATGAAATAGACAAACAACTAAGAAAATAACTAAGGAAATAAAATTAAAATGCATAAGAAACTTTGAACCAATATCAATCAACCAAATGACTAATAATCATGCCACCAATGGATAACTATATTAGTGAGAAAACACCATAGATAAAGGAGGACTTATGGATCCCCTCTTCCTCCTTGGGAGGGCTCTTGATTCCCCTATGTGAGAGCTCTTCTTACAAATGATAAACTAGAAATAAAATGGTGAATAAATCCAAGCCTATTCCCTCAATAGGTGATGCGAATAGCTTATTGAGATAATGCTAGAATACTCCAAGAAGAAAAGAGGTTTCTTGAGAGAGGATAGAGGCAACATAACAATACAATGAGATTCTTGAATTCTTAGTGCACCCATAGCCTCCTTTTATAGCATGTCTCTGAGGCAATACTCAACCGACTCTTAGTGTGGAAAAGGGGCCCTTTAGGGCACCCTTAGGTCTTTGATCAGCCCCCCATTCGGATTCATCTCAGATTTGAGGGTCAAATCAAGTTGGGAGCTAGTCTAGAAGTGGGTGAGGGGCCGACAAGAACCATAAATGTGTCATTCATAGAAGTGCACCAATTTTCTTGTACACAGTCATGCATATGGCACATTGTGCACTCTACGGGATTCTTTGTCCCGCGCACTGTGCACGCGCTTCCTTTAGTGTTTTAGCGTATGTTGATTTTTGTCATGTTGTATAGTTTTTTCCTCTTGGAAATGCATTTTTGGGTGCTATAGGTGAACTAATAGGTGTTTGGAGATGCTTTATTTCTGTAACCATTTTCTTGCAATGTTGCGGATGAATTTTTAGTGATAACAAAGTCCATTGTTCTATAAAAAATGAAATGCACCATTGAAACACATTGAAGAATTTTCTAAATGTGTAGGAGAATAGGGTAGAGCCCAAATCCCAATGGAAACTTTCACAGACCAAGCTGCAAGATGGTGGGAAACACATTCCCCAAGACTACAAACATGGACAACCATGTCAAATTATTTTATAGAATTATTTGGAGAAAATAAGCTGGCTAAAATAGCTGGCATTCCTCTCTTCAAAATAATATACAACCTAGTGGAACACATTCACCGTTGTGAAAATGAATGGAGCAGAATAGGCTACATGGATGAAAGAGTATGGCTGCATATGTTCCCAAATATGCAGGATGAAATACCACACAAATGGTACAAAATTGAAGAAGCATGTGGTCACACACTCAACTAGCCTCACATCAGAGAGAACTTTATCAAATATTTTGAATTCACCCCGGAAGAAGAACACTTAAGAGAAGTACCCTAGATAATCAAAAGTTTTCTTGAAAAAATGGCTCCAACCATGTAGAAAGGAAAAGGGAAAATGGCATTCAACATGGGATCGACATCGACATACCACCTTTTTTTGAGAGAGAATAACAAAAGTACAATTACTCAATGAATCAACATGGAAAACAAAAATTTTCCTAACCAAAATTTTCGATGGAAATGTAATCACCCAACCATGCAAAATTATGTAAAATCAATATTAAAAGTAAGCAAGGAAGAGAAAGAGGATCCAAAACATCCTAAATTCACAGAAATTTTTACTAAATTCAAATAAGGGGAACAACACCTTGACTAAGAAGAACCACCTGAATTGATGAATGTTGAGATAAAGACAAAGGAATTTAATATATCAAATGAAAATCAATCTAATATGGCATGATTAGGCGACTATTGGTCAGAAAAGAAGACAATTGATATTATCGACCTAATGAAGGAGTACCAAGATTTGTTTTACCGAGACTATAAAGACTTAAAGGTACTTGTACAAGAAATAGGGGAGGTGAAAATCGACCTCATCCTAGGAGAAAAACCAATTAAAAAATGACCTTATAAGCTAGCACGAAAATAAAAACTGATCATGCAGAAATAAATCGACAGAATGTTAGTAGCAGAAATTATATACCCGATCGAAAAATCAGAATGGGAAATCCCCATGGTGGTCTAGCAAAAGAAGTATGACCCTAAAAAGTTAAGAATCTGTGTCAACTTTAGAGGACTCAATAAATTGACACTAACATATATGTTTCCCACTCCATTTTCTGATGAAATAATCAATGAATTTGTGGGACATGAATGTTACTGGTTTACAAATGGGTTATCATGATACAACCAAGTACCCATAGCCAAAGAGGACCAACCAAAGACAACATTTGTATATGAATTTTTCTCTTTTTCCTATAGGGTAATGCCATTTGTGATAAATAATTCCCCTATAGTATTCTCAAGGATAGTGGTGAAGGCCTTTCAAGAATATATTTACAAGACTATGGTTGTCTATTTCGACAACTCGACCATATAAAACTTATTTAAAAATCACATACAATGGCTCAGACTAATTCTTGAAATATGCAGACAAATTCAAATGTCACTAAATATTAAGAAATGTGTCTTCGCTACCCCAATTGGCATCATTTTAGGACATTTCATATGCAAGGATGGTGTGAATATAGACATGACAAAAATCAAAATCATCCTCAACTTAAAACCACCTATAAATAAAAAGCAGATAAAAATCTTCCTTGGAAATACTAGGTATTATAGAAAGTGCATATGCCATTATTCAGAGATTAATTTTCCAATGGAGAAGTTACCTCAGAAGGAAGTTGAATTCAGATGGAGAAATATTATCAAGAGTCATTTGAATTATTAAAGAAGCCTCCATACTTAAATTCCCTTACTGGTCAAGAAGATTTCATGTACATGTCGACACATCAAATGTTGTTGTAAGATTGTTTATCACACAACCATATGAAGACATAATAAAACGTCCTAATTCTTATGCTAGTCAGAAGCTAAATAAAGAAGAGAGAAATTATTCAACCACATAATGAGAATCCTTGTTGATGATCTTTGCATTGCATAAATTCTGACATTACTTACTTGCGAACCCATTTACATTTTTTTACAGATCACCATGCCTTGAAGTATCTATTTAAAAAAACAGTGCATCAATGGAAAATATGTCGTTTTCTATTGTTATTTCAAGATTTCAAATTCAATGTAATAGTCTGACCAGGAAACAATTATGCCCAAACTTACCAACTATCATGAATAGAAACGGGGGAGGATCCGACTGGCATAGAAGATCACGTACTAGATGCACACTTTTTTCGCATTGAAGCAGAACTAAAATATCTTGAAGAAATAGAAAATTACTTAGATCAGGGGAAAGCGCTCGAAGATCTCCCAGCAAATGAAAATAAGGTTATATCTCTAAAAACATCCCCACTCACTATCATGAATGGATATCTATATAAACTAGGACCTAGCAACATCTCGAGGAGATGCGTTTTAGAACATGAACAAGAAAACATAATTGAGAAAGCACATGCAGGATCAGATGGAGGGCACTTCCAGGCTGACACCACAACACGAAAAAATACTTCAAGTGGGTATTTGGTGGTCGAACCTACACAAATATTGTTGGGAACAAGTAAAGAAATATGAAAAATGCCAAAGAATGGGTCGAACATTATAGAAAAATGAAATCCCCTTGCAGTCAATAAACCCTATCCTACCATTTGAAATTTGTGCCATTGACTTTCTCGGACCCTTTCCCCAAAGAGAAAAAAGAACAAGTGCAAAGTACATTATTACTACATTTGAGTATGTAACAAAATGGGCAGAAGCAGAGCCAATCGAGTCATGTACTAAATAAGTTGAAGAAAAATTCATCTACGAGAATATATAACAATATTTGGATGTCGAGTAACACTAATCAGTGATCAAGGCATCCACTTTGTAAATGAGACAATCCAAGTCCTTCTCATGAAATTTTTCATTGACCATAGAAGAACAAATGCATTGTTGGACAACTAAGAGGGGGGGGTGAATCAGTTGTTACCATGCTTAACATATTATTCTTATTTTAACTCTTTACAAAGCACTCAATGATAATCACAATAATTCAGGGAAATAAGTAATATCACATTCAACATCAGTCACACATATGAGATACACGGAGAAAGATATTTCCTAAGGAAACCCATAAGGGGTACAAACCTCTTCTTCTTTATATGATAAGTAATATTTACATTCTTTACATTATCATACATATGAGCACCAACTCATAATGAGGCTGCAAACTCTGCTTAGCAAGCTACTACTTGTTGAGAGCACCGACTCTCTGGTTTCTCTAGCACCAACTAGAAGGAAGCACCAAATCCCTGGTTTCTATAGCACCAACTAGAGGGAAGAATCAACTCCCTGGTGTTCCAACACCAACTGGATGGAAGCACCAAATTCCAATCATACATGCACCAACCTGTAAAACAGAGAACAACAGTTCTCCCTTGCACCACCCTGCCACCCTGGTTTCTCTAGCTACAACTAGATGGAAGCTACAAATCCCTTTTTTCAAGAACCCACTTGAACCTCCGAGGACAACAATCTTCCCTAGCACCTCCCTTCCACACTAAAATATAAATATTTTCTAATGAAACTTATCACAGTGATACAATATTTATCATTCGCTTACCAGGCTTATCACTGTTCTACTATGCTGCTCTTCTCTCCTGTATCAGTGTCTCTTTGTCTGCATCTTCCTGGGATTTCTGACCTTCTATTTTTCTCTACAGAAGCACCTCAGCCTTCCTTTAGTGTCTCACTGTCTTGTGGCACCCTTCCTTTCACTTTATTTTCTTCTGCCTTTCATGCTATGTGCACCAACTCCATGCCATGCACCATTCCTCTTCACCCATTTCAACTGCTGCACACTCCTCCTTCTACACTCTTGAATCCCTCACAACAACAACAACCCATCTCTTCTTTTTTCTACATACTTATAGTCTTTGTGCACCTTCTACATGCTCTCTCCCCTGCTTCTGCATGCTGTCTCTCGTACTTCTACATGTTGTCTCCATGTCAAGTGCTCTACCCGATCATCATGACACCTCTTCAGCTTCTCTGGCAGTTAGATCTCTCTCAATTGCCTCTACGAACAATCTTCATTCCACTGGTATATTCTTTGAGACTCTTTATCTTCCTTGGCAATCACTTAGAAGTCTCTTCGAGTCCTCGGGCAGAAACTATCAGTCGTTTCTAGCAGTTACACTCTAAAGTGCAATAATAGCCCTCTGATCTTATTTAAATTCATCTGCACCATTGAATTGACTTCATTGAATCTTACGTTCATTTCACCGTTTCAGCATTTTGGCATTCGGCAATTCGACATTCATGTGATCAAGTGTCTCTACAATCCAAGTCGTGTACCTCGAAACTCCAAAATGGAGCTTGCCTCTTCGAACTTTTCCCTACATCTCTTCGACGATGTGACCACCATCAGTGACCAAGTGTTTATCCATAAAGTGCTTTCGTGATTTCACAATTCGGAATTTCGGCATCCTTGATGTGAATATTTCTTTACACTCCATGTCCCGATCCCCAAAACTTTGAAATGGAGCTTGCCGGTTCGAGCTCTTCTCTATAGCTCTTCAATCTCCAGATCAATGGTCCACAATCCGTGGTGATCAGACAACTATCCTCTACCCCGGGACTTCATCCTTCATGACTTTGGGGAGTGACGGAGTTAAAACGCCTGAAGCAAAAACTCCCGGAGTGAGGTCAGTCTTGTGTCACTCGATGACGTGTCGTGACATGAGTGGCTACCATGCGTCACTTAAAATTGTGATTTCCAGTGGCCTGATATACCAAATCAACTTAACACTTGTCATTTTCTGATCATGCCACGTGTCATTGTCTTCCACCTGTCCTTTCTGACGTGGTCTACCACAATCACCTCCTGGAATTGTCGACCGAGACCACTTCACTATTTTTCATATCACGATTTTGGGTTTTGCAACTTCAGGACTCTTGCAGTAAGAGTTCTTGACATCCCCAACTCCTGGTATCCGAAATCGTCCTCCTTCTTCTGGTATTTTGGTGTTTCACATTTCGCGATTTTGGGACTCCTGATGATGAAGAGTATTGACTCTTCCAACTCCTAGTACCCGAAACTCTGAAATGGAGTTATTTCCTGGTCTGCAAAAATCTTCGTTTATCTGCCTCTTTCGAGATTTCAGGATTTCAGATTTCGCAACTTCGGGACTTCTGTGTTGAAGAGTCTCAATTCTTGACTTCTCAATTTCCCGGTATCCGAAACTTTGAAATGAAGCTTACTCCCAGTATGTGAAATTCTTTGTTGATGTGCCCCTTTCGGGATTTCGAGATTCTGGATTTCATAACTCCGAGACTCCTGTGTTGAAGAGTCTCAACTCTTGACTTCTCAATCTCTCGGTATCTAAAATCCCGGTATCCTATACTCCAAAATGGATTCGGATCATCTTTTCGTCTTTTCTCACTTCGCAACTTCGAGACTCCTGTGAGGGGTCTCGACATTTCCATCTCCCGATATCCAAAATCTCGGTAGCCGAAACTCCGAAATGGAGTTTTACCGACACTTGGATATTGCCATTCTATCATCGTTGCGTTGCTGGTCTTCTTTGCCTGCTTGTTTTTCAACAAAAGAACAAGCACACCTTCACACTGCATTCGACTCTACATTAATTCCTCTTGAGCTTATTTTGTTCATGTTTTGCAATCGATGCATACTATGATCTTGCCATCAATGACAAGCATACCTTCCTGTAAACATGCCAACAATATCCCCCTTTGGAATTGATGGCAACCCTGAACGACTGCACTAATTTGTTTGGACCTCCAACTGTAGCATCAGGTGTGGACCACTTCTTTTCTCCCCCTTTGACATCAATGTCAAAGAAAACATGCTCCCCCTGAGTTGTTGCAGTATTTTTAGGAGGTATCAGATATTCAATCAGTACAAATTTCCCCCTAACAGGATGGACACTCTTAGGTGTGAGACAGGATGACACCCAACTTCTGTCAGAGATATTCAAATGGTGTCTTGGCCAGGGGTTTAGTAAATATGTCTACAATTTGTTCTATTGTTGAAATTTAATGGACCTAGACAACCTGATTGATGACCTGCTCTCTCAGAAAATGGTATTTTATGGGAATATGCTTGGTCTTGGAGTGGAATACAGGATTCTTGGACACACTGATGGCACTAGTGTTATCACAATGAATTGGGATCGATGCAATGTATTTTACCTCCAAGTCTGCAAGTGTCTGAATCATCCATAATACCTGAGTGCAACAGGTAGCAGCAACAATGTACTCTGCCTCTGTAGTCGATAAAGAAATGGAAATTTTCTTTGTACTAAGCCATGCTACTAATGAGTCACCCAGGAAGAATGATCCTCCACTGGTGCTTTTTCTCTCATCAACACAGTTTGCCCAATCTGCATCTGAATAAGCAGTTAACTGAAAATTCTAATTTTTGGGATACCACAGACCATAAGTCATTGTTTCTTTCAAATATCTGAATATCCTTTTGACAGCTAGTAAATGACTCTGTTTAGGTGCAGACTGATATCTTCCTACCATTCCTACAACATGCATTATGTCTGGGCGAGATGCTGTGATGTACAGTAGGCTACTTATCATTGACCTATATGAACTCTGATCAACATCAGGTGAGTCATCATCCTTGCTTAAACCCAATGTTCATCTTCGCTAGCTTCATTAAAATTCTTGGGTTCTAGCATGGATATGAAAGCTATATGTGATTGTTCGGTGTTTTTGATTATCTTTCTCTTGGTTTGTACACCTTTTTCTTTTTCACCAATTATCTGACTTGTAGGATGATTCTTTTGAGTGATTCTGGAGGAGGAATTTGATGTGGTCTGCTGATTTGAGTCTGTCTGAGTGTCTGTGTCTTCATCTGATTCAGAGTCTTTGTTTTCTGATTCATGGACCTGTTCATCTTCGGCTTTAGCTATGTCTTCTGTAGAAGACTCATTACTGTACACCTCTCTTGTTGGTATTCCTTCATCAACTTTTACGTCAATACAGTCAACCATTTTATGCAGCCTCTTATTATAACATCTGTATCCTTTACGGTTTGTAGCATATCCCAAGAAGATACCTTCATCAGCCCTGTCATTATATTTGCCAAGGTTCTCATCATTATTCTTTATGTAGCATTTACAGCCAAAGACTTTGAAGTGTTTAATTGAAGTAGGTCTCCCAAACCATAGTTCATAAGGTGTCTTGTCACTTTGTGGTTTGAGGTGGGATTTGTTAAGAACATGGACTATTGTG
>ML787835.1:432140-460025 GCA_009831015.1 Picea engelmannii | reverse complement strand
ATAGTCTCTGTGCACCTTCTGCATGATCTCTCCCCTGCTTCTGCATACTGTCTCCCATACTTCTACATGTTGTCTCCATGTCAAGTGCTCTGCCTGATCATCATGACACCCCTTCAGCTTCTCTGGAAGTTAGATCTCTCTCAATTGCCTCTATGAAAAGTATTCATTCCACTGGTAGATTTCTTGAGACTCTTTAGCTTCTCTGGCAATCACTCAGAAGTCTCTTCGAGTCCTCTGGCAGAAATTATCAGTCGTTTCTAGCAGTTACACTCTAAAGTGCAATAGTAGCCCTCCAATCTTATTTAAATTCATTTGCACCATTGAATTGACTTCATTGAATCTTACGTTCATTTCACCGTTTTGGCATTTCGACATTCGACAATTCGACATTCATGTGATCAAGTGTCTGTACAATCCAAGTCGCGTACCCTGAAACTCTGAAATGGAGCTTGCCACTTCAAAATTTTCCCTATAGCTCTTCGACGATGTGACCACCATCGGTGACCGAGCGTTTATCCATAAAGCGCTTTCATGATTTCACAATTTGGCATTTCGACATCCTTGATGTGAATATTTCTTTACACTCCATGTCCCAATCCCTGAAACTCAGAAATGAAGCTTGTCGGTTTGAGCTCTTCTCTACAACTCTTCGATCCCCAGATCAATGGTCCACAATCCATGGTGATCGGATGATTATACTTTGCCCCAGGACTTCATCCTTCGGGACTTTGGGGGAGTGATGGAGTTCAAAATCCCAAAGAAAAAACTCTCGGAGTGAGGCCAGTCTTGCGTCACTTGATGACGTGTCGTGACCTGAGTGGCTGCCACGTGTCACTCAGAATTGTGATTTCCAGTGGCCTGAAATGCCAAATCAACTTGACACTTGTCGTTGTCTAATCATGCCATGTGTCATTGTTTTCCACCTGTCCTTTCTTACATGGTCTGCCACATTCACCTCCTGGAGCTGTCGGCCCAGATCACTTCATGATTCCACATATCATGATTTTGGGTTTCGCGACTTCGAGACTCCTGTAGTAAGAGTTCTTGACATCCCCAACTCCCGGTATCTGAAATCGTTCTCCTTCTTCCGGGATTTTGGCGTTTCGCATTTCGCAATTTCGAGACTCCTGATGATGAAGAGCCTTGACTCTTCTAACTCCCAGTACCTGAAACTCTGAAATGGATTTATTTCTCGGTCTGCAAAACTCTTCATTTATGTGCCTCTTTCGGGATTTCAGGATTCCATATTTCACAACTCTGGGACTCCTGTGTCGAAGAGTCTCAATTCTTGACTTCTCAATTTCCTGGTATCCGAAACTCCGAAATGAAGTTTACGCCCGGTATGTGAAATTCTTTGTTGATGTGCTATTTCGGGATTTTTGGATTCCAGATTTCGCAACTCCGGGACTCCTGTGTTGAAGAGTCTCAACTCTTGACTTCTCAATCTCCTGGTATCCGAAATCCCGGTATCCGATAGTCTGAAATGGAGTCGGATCATCTTTTCGACTTTTCTCACTTTGCAAGTTTGGGACTCCTGTGAGGGGTCTCAACATTTCCATCTCCCGGTATCCAAAATCCTGGTAGTTGAAACTCGGAAATGGAGTTTGACCAACACTTTGATCTTGCCATTCGATCATCATTGCGCTGCTGGTCTTCCTTGCCTACTTGTTTTCCATCAAAAGAACAAGCACACCTTCACACTGCATTCGACTCTACGTTAATTCCTCCTGAGCTTACTTTTTTCATGTTTTGCCATCGATGCATACTCTGATCTTTTCATCAATGACAAGCATACCTTCCTGTAAACATGCCAACATGCATACCATCCTCAAGAAAATGGTGCGGTCGAAACATTCAATAAAACATTACACAAGGGACTTACCAAAATCTATGAAATTTGTTATCACTAGGAGTTTTTGTTAGAATTCTAAAGAGAAAGCCTAATACCCATCAATAGATTCCATAATTTGTTAAAATGTTTGTAGAATTTAAGCTCAAGTGCAACAAATATTCAGGGAATTATATCTAAATATCAGCACAAAATCTCCACAAGGTATACACCAACAAGAAAAGATTGAATAAATTCAGATCAATGTTTTTGCAACATAAATGAAATATGAAATACTAAAGAAACATGTAATGTATCATATCACAACATGCAATTCTGAGACACATATAGCAGAAAATTGTCATCAAAACAAACCTCCTAAATAATGAGAAATAAATCTCTGATAGCACTTGCACCAGTAGATAACAACAAATCCTTTACTACAACATTTGAACAAGTAATGGAGATGAATCATTCACCAACAATACACATCAAATAAATATTGAATACAGAATATGGTAATAATAAAAGAGATTTATATTTGATTAACTAAGAGTCTTGAATCTGATATATATAATCATGGAAACTTTACACAATTAACTGCAAAAAATTGTATAAGTTCCCCTATCTAGAATCACTTGAACCCCTCCCTTATCAAAATACACTTCCATATATATTGAATCATATCTATATAACCTAAGGAGGTTGAAACCAAAGAGATACATAGGATCCTCCTCGATTTAAGAGTCTTATTACAAAATATTCCAACAAAAACCTAACAAATTCCTATTTTTTTGGAATATTGTCTATTGAGATAAATGCCTTTTGAAACAGGTCATGCTGCTTGATATGGATATAAAAAAAATGTCCCTCATGTCCAAATAAATCCTAGGATATCATTTGAACCTTCCCTGATAGCTGGCATCCTCCAAAGAAGGAGAATATCCAACAACTATGCAAAACATAGAGTTTGCGGTGCCAATTTGTAGTGCACTGGTGTTTTAATTTTATCTTTCAATTACCAAACTAGGTTAGGCTGAAATTTGGTCATCACGTCAATTCCATTATCATCCTCCTTCACAAAATATTTCAGAAAAAAACCACATCACTGTTTTGGTTTTATGATCACATCTTTAGAAGAAACCGCTAGAGGAAATGAGTTTGCAATGCTAATTCGCAACGCACTAGTGTTTTAATTTTATCTTTCAAATTACAAATTGGGTTAGGATGAATTTTGGTTAGTAGGTTGATGCCATTATCATTATCCTCTAAAAATAATTTCAGAAAATCCCACATTACCGTTTGAGTTTTATGATCAAATATTTAGAAGAAACCGCTATAGGAAATGAGTTCACAACGCCAATAGATGAATTAGCCAAAACCTTTCTTCCAGTCTTTAAAAAAACATGAAAAACTCATGGAGTACCTGGTAAACCTGGGTTTGATGTAGATTCCATCAAAGCTGAACATGTGTGTTTGCTATACATCTAACCTCCACTGTTCCTCTTTAACCAGTTCGCAACACCTACTCCAACATAGCTTGGAAAATTCGAGGAGTCTGTTAGTTGATGGTATAACATAATCCCTTGAGAAGTGGTTAAATTGTAAGCTCTAAAAACCATAAATACTCCTTGACATTATCCTATAATCGCAATGATGACAAAATTGAAATCATGAAGTACTTAGAGTACGTTGCGAACTCTCCTAATGAGTTGTCAGCACATCAAACCATTTAGATTTGACACTCGAATGGATTGAGAGTGACAAAGGGGAGACTTTGAATACAACCTGGATGTATGACATGTCAAGGAAATAATGTAAAAAACCAAAGGTATGACTCACAAGGCTTCTTACCTTGTCATGACAACAATCACATAGCTCAAACTTTAGACCAAGGCTAGACATAACCTTATTCATTTTGAAACCAAATCTAACTTTATGATTACAACTTAAAGACTCAAAACCTATGTCCTATAAACCTTATGACTCAAAAAAAAAACCAAGGTGAATTTTTTGACCCACACAATCTTATGTGTTAACATCTAGCTCCACATGGGATGGAGACCTCACTGTGAGGCTCCAAGAACATGCAGTTCCATTGCCTTATCCATTGGGCTATGAAATCATAACCTTGTTCCAAGCCTGTAAAATGTAACCTGCTTATCTGAATTACAAATCCATTTTCCTGGTAGGATGAATAACAACTTTTGTTGTAGTGCCTTCATTGGGTTATGGAGTCTTATTCGTTTATCTACTGCAAAACTGAAATAAAATGCTCATAAATGAGCTTATTTTCTACACTACCCTACTCGAACTAGTTGAACTCTACTTAATAATGTGTAATGAAACTTCCAATCAATCCATAAAAGCATATGATTGATAAGTATAACTTTTTGCATGTAACTCTTTAAGAAAACACACAAAATATGCAACAAATGTAGCAAACAGTCTATGATCAATTGATACTTACAATTGCAACTTGCTTGCATGGAAAAAGATCTAATGTAAGAAAATTTTGAACAAATAGACTCCATGTAGATGGCTATAGGATCATGAATCACATGACATATTACTAGATGCATTAGAAGACTAGGTTGCTCCTTCATAATATCTTCTCTGCTGACAAGACTGTAATTCTATTGACGTCCTTGAAACATCCCATAGATATCACATGCTTCAAAAGAATCATGGACAACAAAATATTTTCCTAGTTGTTGATTATCTCCTTTGGTTAGAAACTTATTTGCAGTGTCTTCTTGAAATTGTTGGTCAACATCTATGAATAAAAAAGCACTGTAGACTGACCATATGATTTCTCAACTTCCTCTTTATTGTCCTGTGAAAAATATTCTCTAAAATTGTGAGATACAAAATCAATATTGGGAGAATTAATACATGATGATACATAAATCTGCTCCTTTTTATTTTCTTGTTGAATTTCTTCCTGTTGGCCATCTATTGATGAAAAATAGAACAAAATCACTTGTTCATGTATCTCCTTCCTATCTTCTTGACCAAAGTTTAAAATCATACAATCAATAAAGTTATCATGAGCCAAGAATGTTAATTGATTTTCTAAGTCAACAGTAAGATGACGAGGGACAATAACTTTATCTGAAACAAAAATGTCACTACCTTCTGCAAAATCTTCCTCGTGATATTCATCATAAATAAAATCAACCCTTTTCTCATAACTAGGAAAAGGATCAGCTGCATATGTAAATTCATCTTGCTGGTATGAGTTATAATCATGTACATTTGCATATTTAACAATGGAAAAATCTAATTTAATAATTTCAAGATCAGAAAAAGATTTAAGATATGAAAATGATGCACAAGCATGCTGAAACAATTGCAAGCTCGGATAAGCTTCCTCTTATCTATATACTTCCTCAGTTTCTTCCTCATCTAAAACATTGTACAAGATCTGACAAGAGAGTTGTGGACATGCCTAAAGACTACTCTCCACTTCCTCTGCATCAACAAACATCTGTTTCAAGGATGGTGATATTATTTCTCTGAGGTATAGGAATATATTAGGATGTTGTGCCATTGTATATTGTACCATGGAAACAACCTCAGTCGACCAAATTTCAATAGGCATGTTGTGGTAAATACTATGAAACCTCCTATTGAATTGAATAATAGTTTCATCATCCTCCCTTCTTAAAGCATAAAAATTAGTCAAGTATTGGTCAAAGGATTTGTTCTCACCCAATACTTCATAAAATCATCATGAAATTCAGTCCATGAACCAATGGAATTATCCTCTAGATGTATAAACCATTGTCTAACATCCCCATGTAGAGATTGAGAGAAAGTCCTCGTGAATACATCCTCATGAACAATTTGTAATAGGTCAGTGAAACACAAAAGAAACCATGTGTTTCTCGACTGTCACATGATATCCTCCATTGAATCTAGGAAGGTAATCTAAAAAGTTTGGAGGATAGTCATGAAGGACAAAAAAAAATATCAGGGGTTTATAAACTTTTCCTCTAATTCTAGACTGAAATTCAGTGGGTTGAAAGTCAAGTTCAACATGTTGATTGAAAGTTTCAACAGTGATGGTGGAAGGTGATGGATCATCTTTATCATTTACAAGATGACAAGAATGATCGGTTTCAAGATATATGAATATATGTACATCATCATCCTCATGTGTTTCAACTGAAGGGATCGGATCAAAATTTATAACATAGGAAGAATGTAGAACTTCTTCTTCCAAAGAGGGATATATAACAATAATCTTATGGTCATTCGAATAGAAGAAGCAAAGGATAATCCTCTTAGTATGCAAGGGGAAAGACATGAATGAGTTAATGAAATAGAACAAAATTTCATGGATAAAACTAATAAGATGATACCTGGTTTTTCCCTTTCGCCTTTTCATCTTTATGTCAACAGGATTATTCCTCCAATGGAGTCTTTGATTTTGGATTCGTCGGGTATAATATTGTATTCAAACTTTGTGTCATGATCTTGTTTACCATCAAGAGATGGATCTATGTCATTCTCCCAGGGAATATAACTTCACTCTTCTCTCCCCGGCAACGGCGCCAAAATTTTTAGCACTAGGAGTTTCTCTTAGACTGATAAAGAGCAAGCCTAATACCCATCAATAGATTCCATAATTTGGTAAAAGTTTTGTAGAAGTTAAGCTTGAGTGAAACAAATATTCAAGGAATTATATCTAAATATCAACACAAAATATCCACAAGGTATACACCAGCAAGAAAGGCTTGAATAAATTTAGATTAGTTTTTTTGAAACATAAATGAAAGATGGAAGACTAAAGAAACATGTAATACATGCATCAGATTAGAGAAGGAAATTATGAGGCACATATAGCAGAAATTATCATCAAAAGGAACCTCTTAAACAATGAGAAATAAAGCTCTGATAGCACTTCCACCAATAGATAAAAACAAATCCTTTACTGCAACATTTGAACAAGTAACGGAGATGAATCATTCACCAACAATCCACATCAAAGAAATATTGAATACAAAATATGGTAATAAGAAAGAGATTGATCTTCGATTAACCAAGAGTCTTGAATCTGATATATATAGTCATGGAAACTTTACACAATTGGGTGCAAACAATAGTATAAGTTCCCCTATCTAGAATCACTTGAACCCCTCCATTATAAAAATCCACTTCCATATATAGTGAATCATCTATATCTACCCTAAGGAGGTCGAAACCAAAGAGATACATAGGATCCTCCTCCATTTAAGAGTCTTGTTACAAAAGATTCCAACAAAAACCTAACAAATTCCTATTTTTTGGGATCTTGTCTATTGAGATAAATGCCTTTTGAAACAGGTCATGTTGCTTGATCTATATATGGAACACATGTCCTGCATTTCCAAATAAATCCTAGGAGAGCATTTGAACCTTCCCTGACAGTTGGTAGCCTCCAAACAAGGTGATATCCAACAACTATGCAAAACAAAGAGTTTGCAGCGCCAGTTTGCAGTGCACTGGTGTTTTAATTTTATCTTTCAAATTCCAGACTGGGTTAGGATGAATTTTGGTCAACAGTTCGATGCCATTATCAGTCTCCTCCACAAAAACATTTCAGAAAAACCCACATCAGTGTTTGGGTTTTATGATCAAATATTTAGAAGAAACCGCTACAGTAAATGAGTTCGCAATGCCAAGAGATGAGTTAGAAAAAATCCTTATTCTAGTATTTAAAACAGAATGAAAAACCTCATGGAGTACCTAGTAAACTTGATCTTGAAGTATATTCCATCAAATTTGAACAAGTGTGCTTGCAATCTATCTAACCTCCAATGTTCCTCCTTAACCGGGTTCACAACGACTACTCAAACATAGCTTGGACACTTCGAGGAGGTTGTTAGTTGATGGTATGACATAATCCCTAGAGAAGTGGTTAAATTGTAGGCTTTGAAAACCATAAATACTCTTTGACATGATCCTATAATCACAATGATGACAAAATTTAAATCATGAAGTATTTAGAGTACGTTGCAAACTCTCCTAGTGAGTTGGCAACACATCAAACCATTTTGACTTGACACTTGAATGGATTGATAGTGAAAAATGGGAGACTTTGAATACAACCTGGATGTATGACATGTCAAGGAAATGATGTAAAAAGACAAAGGTATGACTCACATGGCTTCTTACCTTGTCAAGACAACAATCACATAGCTCAAACTTTAGACAAAGGATAGACATCACCTTATTCATTTTGAAACCAAATCTAACTTTATGATTACAACTTAAATAATCAAAACCTATGTCTTGTAAATCTTATGAATCGAATAAAAAAACCAAGGTGAATTTTTTGACCCACACAATCTTATGTGTTAACAGAATTGACAAGAATGACTGGGATGATAAAGTTCTTGCAGTTCTATGGGCATATAGGTATGCATATAAGAGATCAAATGGACATATCCCTTTTAAATTGGTCTATGGACAAGAAGTTGTGATCCAACTCCATTTCTAGGCCAACTCAGACAGGGTGGCATCTGTTGCCAAATTCAACCAGGGAAGAAGTCTAGATGTTAGACTCTACCAATTGAAAAAAATTGAAGAAGGAAGGTTGATATAAATACAACATCAAGTTAGCGAAGTCACAATCCAGTTCAAGTTACTTGAATAGAGCATATAAAGAAAATGTCAAAATATTGTTTCAAGTAACACATTTATATGGGAATAAAATATGACCGTGGACACAAAATTAAGGATGTTGCCAAACTTTGGCATTTGACTAACAAAAATTTGGAAAGCTACACTAAAGGAGCAATCTACCCATAATTAGAAAACAACTTTGACTCAACAAGAAAATTGGCTAGAACTTATTCTATCATTTTCTCTTCTTTCTTATTCTCATTTTATAATAGCCTCCAAAGAAGGACTTAATAGAAAATTTTTGTAAGTTTTTTCTTACTCCCCCTCTTGCTCATGACGAGTAAGAAATTGAGGTGGGGGGAGATGTTGTAAGGGGATAGTTGAATCTGTCGACTAGACCCAGTAGTCGACTAAGAATTAGTTGGTCTATTTTTGAAGTCAGAAGTACAAGTCGGTCAAAGCATCTGTTAAACTGGAAACTAAGTAGTTACAACTGCCTAGTAACTGAATATGTATGTATAAATATATGATCATGTATAAAGGAAAGTGTCTCTTTTGTGTTGTATTGACATGTATATAATAAAGTATCGATTATTGGGCTTCCACTACTTTGTGTATGTCTTTACTTATGTATGTATGTATGTATGTATGTAATCTCTATGCTTTGCTTGCCTATGTGATGGAATACTAGTAACATTCCCTACTTTTCCCTAGATTACAACAATACTTATACATAAACATAGAATTTATGTTCCTAGTTCCAGAGAACTTAGGAATTTGGTATTAAAACAAATGCATAATGTTTCATATGTCGGACATCCCAATTACCAAAAACTAATTGAAACTATGAGAAGCCAATAATTTTTGCTAGGAATGAAGAAGAATGTTGTTGATTACATTGTCAGATGTATGGAATGTCATAAAGTGAAACTTGAGCATAGACACCTAGTGGGTTTTCTACATCCATTGTCAATTCCACATAGGAAATGAGAAGTGGTAACAATTGATTTATTACCAAATTTCCCAAGACAACAAGGAAACATGATTCAATAATGGAAGTGGTGGAAAAATTGACAAAGGCTGCTCATTTTGTTCCAATGAAGATGACTCATACAACAACTAATATTTCATAAATTTATATGAGAGAAATTTCTAGGTTGCATGGGATACCTAAGTAATTTTTTTTTCCAGATAGAGATACAAATTTTAGCTCAAAATTTTGGAGAGGATTACTTAAAGGATTTGGTACAAATATGAATTTTAGCACAACATACCATCCATGTTCAGATAGGAATATAGAGAGAGTCAACCAAGTGATAGAAGACATGTTAAGAATGTACGCGATGGATAAACCATATAAGTGGGAAGATTATTTACATTTTGTTGAGTTTTTCTACAATAATGGGCATTAAGATTCATTTAAGATGCTCCCATTTGAATATTTATATGGTATAAAATGAAATACTACAATGAGTTCGGAAAACCCCACAGATAGAGTGCTACTAGGGCCATACTTGTTTAAGGATATGGAAGATCAGGTGGTTAAAATTAAACAAAATTTGAAAGAAGCACAAGATAGATTGAAGTGCTATGCATATAAGAACAAGACAACTATGGAATTTAAAGTGGGAAAGCATGTACTTTTGAAAGTGAATCCCAAGAAGAACTCATTAAATTTGGGAAACTGTACCAAATTAGTAGCCAGATTATGTGGTCCATTTGAGATATTGGACATAATAGGGCCAATAGAATACATGATTGCATTGCCTTCTTCCGTGAATGTGCATAATTCATTTAATGTATTTTTTTATGAAAAAGTATGTGCATGATCCTAACCATATTATTGATTTGAATTTGATTTAAGGAGACTTTGTTGTACATTTGGTTATCATTGATGTCAACCCTAGGAGAAGTATGGAATCCCTAGAGATGTGGACGAGATCATTGGACAATTGGTTGTCGTGCTAGAGGTCTACCATTAATATTGACACATTGTTATTGTTGGATATGTGTTATGTAATTTGCACGACTAGAACTTGTGTCTACGTTGCACCGAGCGTGAAGGGGGTGGATCCCCCCTTTGCAGGGGTTCGGGGGAAATTCCCTTGAAAAAAACATTTCCTTGGTTTTCACATCCATTTTTTGGCGGTCCTCATTTTTCATGTCCATTTATGGGTGGTTTTTCGGCACATGGTTTTTTGTCGATGGTTTTCTATTTTCGGTTAAGGAATTAGGGTTGTTGACTAATCTAGTTCATTGAATTAGGGTTTTAGATGTCGTTGGATCCTATATGTATATTGTATTGTAAACAATGTATGATGTAAATGAATATAGAATATGTTGGTTTTCTTAATTTGGGTTTCCATGGGAAAAGTATCTGTGTAATGTGTGTATTTTCCATTGTATCTTTTTTGTTCTTTTATTGAAAATATATTTGTAGTAAATTATAGTACAAGGTTAAAATCTATAGTTATGGTACAGATCGTGGTAAAAGTTAATGTACATGGTTGATGCATGGTAGAGATTTGGTACATGGTATGGTACATGCACATATCTTGTAATGGTATGTTGGTGACTTTGGTACATGTTTGGTATAGGCATGTGTTGGTGATAGTGAACATTTGGTTGAGAGGTGCCCTTGGTATATGATCCATGTGAGAGGATCCAATGAAAGGTTGGTCATGGAACCCGGAGTTGATCGAGGAATAAATACATGAAGGTCACCATACTTGATATATGGTCCAACGTGCGTAGTTCCTCGTGGTTGAGGAGATATGGATTTGTGATGTTGGAGGATCCTCAAGAATAATCTAGAATCCCCTAGAATATCATCAAGAAGCTTGACCAGTCAAAGTGGTTGCAACAAGAGATCAATTATTGAAAGATTAATTGTTGAAATATTAATTTTTTAGTTAATAATTTAATTGTTGAAATATTGGTTGTCATTGATGAGACCCTTGAACAAGAAGTTAACAAGTTTCATGTCAAGGTAAAGGATATGTAAACAGAAGACAACAAGTCGCATGTTAGTTTCATTTCAAAGTAACTGTACAGAGAATTTAATGAATTGCATGTGAATTCCATGCCATCATGAGTTGCATGGTAGTTGCATGCAATTACGATATTTCTCTTTAAAACATAGAGAAGATTCAATTGAAAAAATACTTTTGTGTATCTCTTCTAAGAATACAAGATGGATATCTGAGGAAGGGAGTTGAAGATAGAGAAGTCCAATGAAGTAACAATTTTGGAGGAGATGAGTTACATGAAGGAAGAGAGAATACATTCACGAGTTAAAAGAAGGAAGGACTCTTATGTGAGTTACATGAAGGAAGGATGCATCTGTGAGTTACAGGAATGAAGGATGCATCTGTGAGTTATAGGGTGCATCCGTGAGTTACAGGAAGGAAGGGAGCGTACACATCTGTGAGTTACAGGAAGGAAGGGTGCATACATACACGAGTTACAAGAAGTAAGGGCCACGGATATGTTAAGGAAAACTGAATATCAGAAGATTAAATCCATCAGGTCATCCATAGTTTGAAAGGTATGGTTTACTCTGTTTGTTAGGGTGGGTATTCTAAAGAAATAAGGAACATGTATGTCTTAGTGATTCATAAGAATTTAGTTTGGAGAACTCTCTTGTGAATCCTAGTAAGGAGTGTGTGGATGCAGTCTTGATGAGATATCGATATCAATAGCAACATTAGAGATATCAATAGAAGCAACATAAATATCAAAGACAACAAAAAAAATAGGTTATCAGTGACAGAGGTAGTGATAGATTGGTCTATAGTTATATGGTTGGATGAGGAAAGCAAAGGGAGTTGTAGCCTCCTTTCTGTTGGAGCCGGTAAATTAGGAAGTTGGAGATTCATTCAGGTTGTAGCCTGTAAATAAGGGGTTGGATCCTCCTTCTAATTGTAGTTAGAGAAATAGGGAGTTGAATATTCCTTCAAGTTGGAGCTTGAAAATTAGGGGGTTGGAGCCTCCTTCTAGTTGGAGCTGGAAAATTGGTAAGTTTGTTCTTCCTATGAATGTATTTCTTCTGACATATAAGAAAATCATAACATGTTTTTCTTCTACATTGGTTTTCCATGCAAATCTTGGTGTTTTTTGTATCTATAATTATTTTTATCATGCACTGCATATTTATATTGTTGATTATATACTAAATATAGATGATAAACTATTGAATGATAACTAATCAAGTTAATGTTTTTATGCCTTGATTATACATTGTGATTGTAAGTGGTTAAAAGTGATATTGATTCACCCCCCCTCTCAGTATTCCAACATTTGGTATTAGAGAAAGTTCCTTTGGGAAACATTTTAACCACTGGAAGGTAGATCATGGAAAGCATTGATATGTATAAGATGGAAGTACCATAGGTCAATGGTCAAAATGGTCTGAAATATGAAATATGGAGCAACATAATGAAATCATTTTTGCAGGCACATGAATGTGATATTTGGTGATCAGTTGTGATAAGGTACATAGATACAAAGAAGCCTATGAAGATTGTAGCCAAGAAGGAATTGAAAAGGAACAAAAATATAGAAATGGATTTTATCATGGAAGGATTACCTGATTCAGTAAAAACCAAAGTGGGATAGTATGCATTAGCCAAAGAGATTTCAGACAGCCTACAAGATCTTTACGCAAGGCAAGGAACAAAAAAAAATGAAGTAGGTGACAACTTAGATGATGAATAAGTCAACATAGGTGAGTATTCTTTTATTTAATTGTGAAGAAGTAGGACATATTGAAATTGAATTCCCTTAATTGAATATTGGAAGTGATGAGACAGAAAATATGAATGAAATATAACACAATCCTGATTTTGAAAAGGAAAAGAATCATGAAGAAGAATCTAGTCAACAAGAAATAAAACTTGAAGAAGAAATAAATCTCCTTGAAGCTCCAACTTGAAGAGGAAAAAATAACGGAAGAAGTCATGAAGAATTGGATGATGAAGAAAGAAGAAGCGGTTGAGAAGCTTGAAGAAAACTTTGTCATGTCGAGGGTAAAATTTGTCAAGCTCAGTAAAACATTTGAAGAAGCATCCACATAATCAACAAAGAAATTTGAATAGAAATGTCATAGGTTACTGGAAAGGAATAATGAAAAAAAGGTTAAGAGTTACGCATAAGTACTTAAAGGAAGGAATCATGGTCAACAAGATTCCAAGAGGAAGGATACATTTCCAAGAATATCATCTACTTTAAGACAACAAAGAAGATTCAACTATGATCATGATCATCCAAGGCATGAACTCAGAAGGACTACATCACAGAGAGGATCATCTACTCCTAGGTATCAAAGTGTCCTTAATGGTTATTTTTTTTATTATACTAAATTTGGACATAAAGTTGTAGACTACAGAGAATATGGAAGAAATGTTCAAGCAATTAGTGCTTATGTGGCCCCTCACAATATTGAATGCTGCAAATGCCACAATTATGGTAACATAGCTCGAAATTGAAAAAGTGTGATAGAGCCATCCATGAAAGAAAGCATTGATAATAGGTATAATAAGGTTTGGAAAAGAAAATAAAGACAAGAAGAGAAGATGAATGAAGAACAATTCCTAGAGATCACAAGATTTGCAATAGTACAAGAAAGACTAGAAAAGAAAATGAAAAAAGAACAAGTCTTGAGGATCATATTGTTAGAATCCACAAAAGTGAAAGATCATAATGCAGAGAAGGTAAAGGAATAACAGGTCCTAGAAATCACACTCGTAGGATACATAGTAGAATGAGATCATGATGAATCCACATGCATAAGGGAATATGTTAGAATTCAGGAAGATGATGGATCCATAGACGAAGAAGAATACTACTCCGCATTAGGATGGATTCCTTCATTGTTCTAATCCATCCAAATTGGAGACTCCCAGGTAATATGAATATTGAACAAAGGGAATCTATGCAGTAGATGTTATAGTTTAGAGATCTATCCTTCAAACAACATGAAGTTTTTTAGAGTGGTGTTACATATGTTTGATTTAGAGTGGTTCGATGGAAGAGGTATAAGATATCCTATGACAGATTGGTTGTTAAGGAATAGATTTCAGAACACATATTCATGTAGGTATGCAGAAGATCAACTAAGAGACACAAGGAATATCATTGGTACCCTTTTTTATGCATATATTCATATAGGACATATTTAGGTAGGAATATATTCATTGCATATTTGTAGAGTTTGATTTGCAGTTGAGTAGACCAGTGGGCATAGTTGTTTTAGTTTGAGATGCAGGTATGTGATGATCAGTTGCAACGGATTCAGATAAGTCTTCAGAACAATGAAGTGATAGATGGGTTATCATTGTGGATAGTTGAGTAGCAGAGTCATGAAAAATATGGGTCACATGAACAAGGATGGATTCGTAAGACACTTGGTAGGATTGGATAGATATATGTCAGTGGATGAGAACATGAGTACAGGACAGATTGGTTTAGATACTAACTCAGAGACAATTGGATGTTTTTTATAATGAAATATTTGAATTCTTTAATATATGTCAGTTATTTACAAGAGGAAGCGCCAATGGACAAAAAATCCAAAAGGAAGTAGGTACATGAAGAACTACATTTGATCTACATGACATCTTACAGTGAAGATAGGGAG
The DNA here is from genome assembly GCA_009831015.1 of Picea engelmannii. Classification (NCBI taxonomy): domain Eukaryota; kingdom Viridiplantae; phylum Streptophyta; class Pinopsida; order Pinales; family Pinaceae; genus Picea; species Picea engelmannii. The sequence goes on along the minus strand of ML787835.1, from coordinate 444,948 downwards.
AGTATCCCCAGAGGGAGAGTTACCCTTTTTCCCGAGATATCAAAGGGGGAGTAAGAGAAAGATCCAGAGAGAGAATATAAACATGTGAAGAGAAAGAACAGAGACATGAAGACAGGGGGAGTTGCCCCAAGGGAGATACAATTTTCCATTGATTTCAAAGAGGGAGAGATAGAAACATTAATGAGGAGCGATGGTCACAGGGGGAGAATGAGCATGGTTTTGTCATGTCTAAGTATTTCCATCAATGTTGGTATTTCCATCAATGCCAAAGGGGGATATTGTTGGAAAATTGGTTGTCATTGATTTCAACCCTTGGAGAGTGGTCTTAGAGATTGATGCCAACCCTTGGATAAGTCTGGAATCCCTAGAGATGTGGATGAGATCATTGGGAAATTGATTTTCATGTTGGAGGTATACCATTAATATTGACACATAGTTATGGTAGATATCATGGTACAAGTTGATGTACATGGTTGATACATGGTACATGTTTGGTACATGGTATGGTACAGACACATATCTTGTGATGGTATGTTGGTGAATTCGGTGCATGGTTGCTAGAGGCATGTGTTGGTTATGGTGGAAATTGGGTTGAGAGGTGCCCTTGGTATATGATCCATGTGAGAGGATCTAGTGGCAGGTTGGTCATGGAACCTATAGTTGATCAAGGAATGAAGACATGAGGGTCAGTATACTTACATGTAAGACTATCATAGATGGATAGTATGCATCATGTCATTTCCGATGATATATGGTATGCCACGTAGTTCCTCAGAGTTGAGGAGATATGGAAATGTGAAGTTGGAGGAACCTCAAGAAAAATCTACAAGCCCCTAGAAAGTCAACAAGAAGCTTGACTAGTAAAACTGGCTGCAACAAGAGATTAATTATTGAAATATTAATTGTTGAAATATTAGTTGTTTAGATTAATCATTGAATTGTTGAAAATGTGGTTCTCATTGATGAGACCCTTGACTAGGAAGTTAACAAGTTGCATGTCAAGGTAAAGGAGTTATAAATAGAAGATAACAAGCTACATGTCAGTTACATGTCAAAGTAACTATAAACATAATTTAACGAAATGCATGTGAATTGCATGCCATCATGAATTGCATTGCAGTTGCATGTCATTATGAGATTTCTCTTTAAAACATAAAGACGGGTCAATTGGAAAATTACTTATGTGTATCACTTCTAAGAATACAGGTTGGAGATATGAGGCAGGGAGTCAAAGAAAGAGAAGTCCAATGAAGTAAGAAGTTTGTAGGGGATGAGTTACAGGAAGGAAGGGCACATACATCCACTAGTTACAGGAAGGAAGGATGCATTTGTGAGTTACATGAAGGAATGATGCATCCATGAGTGACAGGAAGGAAGGAAAAATATGTGAGTTATAGGGCCCATCCGCAAGTCATAGGAATGAAGGGTGCATACATCCACAAGTTACAAGAAGGAAGGGTGCATACATTCGTGAGTTACAAGAATTATGGGTCGTGGATCTGTTAAGGAAAACTAGAGATTAGAAGATCAAATCCATCAGGTCAGCCACAATTTGAAATGTATGATTTATTGTGTGTTAGGGTGAGTATTCTGAAGTAATTAGGAACATGTATGTCTTAGTGATTCATAAGCATTTGGTTTGGATAAATCTCTTGTGAATCCTAGTATGGAGTGTGTGGATGAAGTCTTGATGAGATATCAATATTAGTATCACCTATAGAGATATCAATAGTGACAACAGAAATATCAGAGACAACAATAACAATAGGTTATTTGTGACATAAGTAGTGACAGATTGGTCTACGGTTATATTTCAGAGTGGTTTGATGCGACAAGAAAAGGGAGTTGTAGCCTCCTTATTGTTGGAGCCGGTAAATTAGAGAGTCGGAGCTTCCTTCAGGCTACAACCTATAAATAGGGGGTTGGAGCTTCCTTCCAGTTGTAGCTAGAAAAATAGGGAGTTGGATCCCCCTTCCAGTTGTAGCTTCCTTAAGGTTGGAGCTTGAGAATTAGGGGGTTTGACCCTCCTTCTAGTTGGAGTTGTAAAATTGGGAAGATGGTGCTTTCTATGAATGCATTTCTTATGAAATATAAGAAAATCATTATGTGGTTTTCTCCTGCATTGGGTTTCCACGTAAATCTTGGTTTTCTATGTATCTGTGATTATTTTATTATGCACTGGTGATTTATATTGTTAATGTTATACTAAACATATATGATAAATTGTTGAATGATAACTGATCAAGTTAATGTTTTTATGCTCTGATTATACATTGTGATTGAAAGTGGTTAAAAGTGATATAAGTGTTAATATTGATTCACCCCCCCTCTTAGTATTCCAACTAAATTTCAGGTCCATCTAGTTACCATATTGGAAAGTTAAAATTGATATGAAATCGAGCCATAGGATTGGTAAAGGTTCAGTTGACTTGCTATGGTCCTGGATATGCTACTTGGGAGCATGAAGATGTTATGCGGAAAGAGTACCCATGAATTTTTGAAGACTTTCAAAATTTTTATTTATCTATTTTGTATATGCATTAAGGACAGTGATAAAATAAAGGGGAGGGGAATGTAATACCCTAGTTTTGAGTCCCTATATTAATAACATATTTTGTTTGTTTGATGAAAGGTTGCAATGTCTGTAAAGTTGAAAGGATGGAGAGTCTATAAATGTAATACTTTTAATATTTTTTAATAATAAAATGCATCATTGGCTACAATATGGACAAGGAAAAATATAGGGGGATATGATTCCACAAGAGAGAGGGATAAAGGGGATAAGTCTTTTTATTATACTATATTCATCCATCTTGGTTTTAGTTAGAGAAAGTGGTTATGTGAGCTTTTTGGGGAAGCCATGTGGTGTTTAATTGCATGTGATTATATAAACCCCACTTTTGGGCTATTTTTGGTGATCCAGGTGGATATCGGTGGCCACCCACCTATTCCAACTAGCTCATCTTGGAAGTTTTTCAGTTTGGCATTTTTTTCCTAGTTTTTGGGTCCTAAACTTACGGGGCCATTTGAGGCCCTAAATAACGTTTTTAGGGCTCGCCAAGTTAGGATAAACACTAAGACAAAGTATGGAGATATGATTTTTAGTCCTCGGATAAATGTTTTCAATGAGCTATTGTGCGCCTAAAACAGAGATCGTATGCAAAAGTTATGACCCTGAGAAGTTGATGTACCAACTTAGCCCAACATGGCCTACATTATTCTTGGCGCTTCATCTCCTAGGGTTATTTTTTTGGATGTATAGGGTTTTGGAATTCATTTTTATTTTAAAAAGGCTTTCAGAGCCTCATTGTATGCATCTTCTTGCAAATAAGCACGACCGTCACATCTCTTCTGAGAGATAAGCCGCCACCATTCTAGCAAGCTTATTTTAGTCTGCATTTTATAGTTTGAGCATATTTATTTATTAATAGAATCCAATTTTTACTATATATCTATTATTGTTCATTGAATCTTTGTGTTAATAATATATATTTGTATTCATTTTTTTCTTCTCATAAAATATGGATTAGTGGTATCAAAGTGGTATGTTCCTTGTCATTCTTAATGCATTTCCCTAGCAAGGTCAAGGTACAAAGAGTTGGGTCTTGACCTTATTTCTCTTGAGGACAAAGGCTATTGCACACCCAAGCAAACTTCCATGTCGAGAGAAAATAAATACGACGGGATAAGAGATCCTTTCAAACTGTTGATCGAGGAAGCCCTTTCACAACAAAGGAATGAGATGATGGATAGTTTTGCGCAAATACTTCGAAGGATACCAACATACGATAGATGTTCCTCAAGAAGAGGTGTTTCCCCCTTCAAGGTATATATCAACTTTGATATTCCTATATTTGAAGGTCAAATAGACGCATATGTTGTAGACAAATGGTTGAATCTACTAGAAGGGTATTTTTTTGTCCATAACTTTTCGAATAGAGAAAATACTAGTTTTGTGCTATTCAAAGTTGTCCCCCATGTCAAAGATAGGTGGGAGACTTTCTTTGATAAAAAGGAAACAGAGGAAACCTCATTATTTACATTCACACTCACCTTAGAGTCCTTCATGGATTCTATTAAGGAACAATACTACCCTATTGGAAGTTATGATGAACTATATACAAAATGGACCACACTGCTGCAGGAAATGGGCCAAGCAATGGAAGAGTTCAAATTTTGTTTCCATGCCTTGCACACAAAGATGGGTATCAAATATTTTGAGATAAATCTGTTTCTCAAGTACCGCAGTGGTCTGCATTGATACATCCATGTAGAAATAGAGTTTATGGACATCTCATTCTTGGGCGCGGCCTATCGATACGTCGTCAAAATCGAGCATAAGCTTAAACCAAACCGTGGAAATTTGGGTCTAGGAACCCCTCACAGTAGAAGCAAGGCAAGGGAAGTCCCAACCTGTAGAAAAAAGGGAAGAGAAAATATGGGAAGCCTCAAGAAAACTAGTCTAAGCCACAAAAAAGGAAGCAAAATGAAAAGATGAAGAAATATACTGGGAAGTGGTGTGACTTCCATAAGAGCCCCTGACATAACATTGTTTATTTCTGCTCAAAGCAATAATTGGTGGCTGAAATGAAATACTTTGAATCAAATGTGGGTTCCGACTCTGAGTCAAAACTAGAAAACAAGAGACAAATCATTTATTCGAAACCCAGTGCCATCATTTCTACCACCAAGATCCAGTTCGGTGAACCCGATGAGCCAGAGGAAGGAGAGTGCCTCTTTCATTCACAGATGTGGATGAAAGGAACCCCGCTGCACTTCATCAATTGATAGTGGTAGAAAGAATAACCTCATCTCAATGGATCTCATCAAGCGGATGTCTCTACCGACAACACCGTTACACCACACTCACAACCCTACACCATAGATGGCTCCACCAAGGAAGCGACCTTCGCATCAACAAACAATGTCACCTTTCCTACAACATCAATACCTTCATGGATGAGGTATTTTTGTGATCCAGGTGGATATTGGTGGCCACCCATCTTTTCCAACTCACTCAAAACAATTTTCTGGCAATTTTGGCAATTACTATTTTTAGTAGTTTTTAACTTCCAAGGCCATTTTGAGGGCCTACATGAAGGTTTTTTGGGATATATATTCTCCATGATATCCAAAGTCTATAATTGAGCCCCCAAAATGAATCTCCTTGACTATACCTTTCCAATGGGCTATCGTGCACCTAAAACGGAGATTGTATGCAAAGTTTACGACCTGGGGAAGTTGATGTACTAACTTACCCAAACGGGGGCCCACATGACTTTTGGCGCTTCATCTCCTAGGGTTAGGTTTTTGGATGTATAGGGTTTTTTACATCCCTGTTTATTGTAAAAAGGCCTTTAGAACCTCATTGTAATCATATTCTTGCGAATGAGCACAGTTGTCACATCTCTTCTTAGAGATAAGCCACAACCATTCCAGTAAGATTGTTTCCACTACATTTTACAGTTTCAGTTTATTTCCTTATTGAATAGAAAACCAGTTTTACTGTATCTCTATTATTATGTTTTAAGAATCTTTTAATAATTTGTATTCATTTCATTCTTCTCATAAAATCTGGATCAGTGGTATCAGAGTGGTCTGCTCCTTGTCATCTTAATGCATGTCCCCAACGAGGTCAGGGTACAAAGATTTGGGTCTCGATATTGTTTCTCTTGAGGACAAAATCTATCGCATGCCCAAGTGACCTCTCATGGTAGGAGAAAATAAATATGATGGGATAGGATATCCTTTCAAAATGTTTCTTGAGAAATCCCTCACACAACAGATGAAGGAGATGATGGATAGTTTCACGCAATTTCTTCAGCGACTACCAACAGGCGACACATCTTCCTCGAGCGGAGGCGATGCCCCCTTCAAGGTACAAATAAACTTCGATATTCCTATATTTGAAGGTAAGATATACGCAGATGTTGTATACAAGTGGTTGAATCTACTAGAAGGGTATTTTTCTGTCCACAACTTTTCAATTGGAGAAAATATTACTTTTGCACTCCTCAAAGCCATTCCCCATGTCAAAGATTGGTGGGAAACTTTCTGTGAACAAAAGGAAATAGAGGAACCCTCATTATTTACAGTCATGGAAACCTGAGAATCCTTCAGGGATTCTATTAGGGAACAATACTACCCAATCAGAAGTTATGACGACTTGTATAAGAAATGAACGACACTACGCGAAGAAAGAGACCAAGCAGTGCCATAGTTCACAAATATCTTCCATACCTTGTGCACTAAGTTGGGTATCAAATATTCAGAGAGACATATGGTGCTCAAGTATCACGTTTCTATGCATAGATACATCCAAACCAAAATGGAATTTTTGGACATCTCGTCCTTGGGAGTAGCCTACCGATATGCTATCAAAATTGAGAAGAAGCTCAAACAAAAGACGCGACAATTTGGGCCTAGGAACCCCTCACAGTAAAAGCCAAGAACGGGCAGCCCCAACCCACAAAACAAAGGATAGAGAAAATATGGACAGTATTAGGACAACCAATCCAAGCCAAAAGTAAAGGAGGACACTGGAAAGAAAAAGAAAGATACCGAGAAGTGGTGTGACTTCCATAAGATCCCTTGGCATAACAATGATGACTACCGCTCAAAGCATTCGTTGGTGGTCGAAGTGAAATCCTTTGAATAATATGTAGGTTATGAAGGTTCTGAATCTGATTCAGAACTAGAAAGAGGAATATGGATCATTGACGCGGAACCCAGTGCCACTATTTCTACCACCAAGCTATAGCCTGGTGAACTAGATGAGCCATAAGAAGGTGAGCGCCTCTTCCATTCGCAGATGTGGGTAAAAGGAATCCCTCTACACTTCATCATTGATAATGGTATCTAGAAGAACCTCATATCAACAGAGGTCATCAAACAGCTGGCCTTGCCGACAATGCCGAACCCACAACCCTACACCATTGGATGTCTCTGCCAAGGAAGCAATTGCTGCATCATCCAATAGTGTCGATTGTCGTATGACATCAAGCCATTCAAAGATGAGGTATTGTGTGATTTTTCTCTTTTGGAAGTTTGTAATGTTCTTTTGGGCCAACCTTATTTATGGAAACGTCATGTTGTATATGAGTCTAGGCCTCTAGTGTTATTATTACTTTGAACAAGATACCCGAGGTAGTCCCTCCTAGTGTTATTTCCTTGATCTCTTCCAAGCAATGTATGAAGGTCATCTCTCAGACCGAGAAATTTTTATTCTCCGTGGTTCATTCTCAAAGTGAGAGAAATATTGTAGCCACATCTAGGGCCTCCGCGACTGATCTCTCCACACAACAGAAGCAAGTGGATAAGGTCATGGAAGAATAATCATATATATTCACCTCTCCTACCGGGGTACCTCTTCACTGCCAGGTCAAGCATCACATCCATATGACCCCAGGCGCACCGCTACCCAATGGGATAGTCTATCGCCGCTCTTTGTTAGAAAATGAGGAGATCAAGAGGCATATCCAAGAGCTTCTCCACAAGGGGAACATACGTCCCATTTCATCACCTTGTGCGAGCCCAATTGTGTTGGTGTAGAAGAAATATGAGACCTGGCAACTTTGCATTGATTATCGAGCCTTTAATAAAATCACTATCTGAAACCGGTACCCAATTCCTCGAATCGACGGCCTCCTTGATCAAATCATAGGGGCCAAATACTTCAGTAAGATTGATCTAATGTCTGGATACCACCAGGCCCAATAGACAGATGTATGGAATACCACCTTCAAGTCAAAAGAAGGTCTTTTTGAATGGTTGGTCATGCCCTTTGGTTTGACAAATGCTCCAACAACGTTTATGAGGATGGTGGATGATATCCTACAACCTTTCACCAATACTCTTGTAGTGGTGTATCTGGATGACATCCTCATCTACAACAAGGCTTGGGAGGAACACTTGCAGCATATTCAGTGGGTTCTGCACACCCTGAGATATCAAAAACTATATGCAAACTTGGAAAAATGATCCTTCGTCATGGATAGGGTCCATTACTTAGGCTACATCGTTGATCGGCATGGTGTGCATGTAGATCCAACCAAGATCCAAGTCATCCGTGACAGGCCATCCCCAACCACACTCACTAAACTTCGAAGCTTCTTAGGCCTAGCCAATTTCTATCACAGGTTCGTGTTGGGATTCTTTGATATCGCATGGGCCCTCAACCAAGTAAACAAGGGTGGAGGTAAGGAAAAATCTGTGTGGGGACTGTCCAAAAAACAAGACTTCAATGACTTTAAGAATCATTTATGCTCATCCCTATTACTTTCATTACCATACCTGTAACATCCCTTCGAGATCGAGACAAATGATTCAGACTATGTTGTGGGCGTCATTCTCACTCAACATAGCCACCTCATGGCATATCATAGTGAGACACTATCATATGTTGTCTATAAGTACCCTACTTATGACAAAGAAATGTACTCCATTGTGAAATCCTACCGCCAGTGGAGACATTACATTCTTGGGAAGGAGACAATCATTCACACTTATCACAAGAAAATACAGTTCATGGAGACCCAAGGAAAATTACAGAATGACTGCCATCAGAAGTGGTCCACATACTTACAACAGTTCCACCTCAACATCAATAATAAAATAGGAAATACCAACCGAGTTGTTGATTGCCTCAGTCGACCTCCATTCTTGGCACTCACCATGGTGCTAGAATCTTATGGCCACGAGAGCTCTGGATGGCCCCACCTCTACGAGACAAACCCTGACTTCTTCACCACCTACCAAATGTTGGGTGCCAACTCAGTGGTTGCTAATTTTCATCTTCAAGATGACTTTTTGTGCCGTCTAGGCCATCTCTGTGTTCCATCAAGCGAGCGCAAGAAGCCGATTTGGGAAGCTCACTACAGTTGGGTGGTAGGACACTTTATCATATAAAAGATAGTGGAAGTGTTGCATAAACATTTCTATTGGTTGAAACTTCAAAAGGATGTCAGAAATTATATCAGGTCCTGCACCGTCTGTGCTATTGACAAATCGAACACTAAGAAACAAAGCATGTACAACCCTCTTCCTACTCCTGACAGACCATGGGAATCCATCTCAATGGACTACATGTTGAGCCTCCCATTCACCAAGAGGGGAAATTACTATTTTTTTGTGGTTGTTGATCACTTTTCCAAGATGGTGATTCTAGCTGCCTACAAGAAGAACATCACAACAGAAGCCACTGGCAAGATATTCTTTTAATGAGTATGGTACATTTGGGTATCCTAGAAACCATTATCTCCGACCGTGACAGTCGGTTCCTTAGCATATTCTGGTTGAGCCTCTGGTCACTGTTAGATACCAATCTCACCAAATCCACTGCCTTCTACCCCCAAACAGATGGCCAAACTGAGGTTGTCAATCAGATGATCCTACATATCCTGCACATGTACAATTAAAAACACCCCTACACATGGGATGAGAGTCTTCCCTATGTCCAACATAGCTACAACCGAGCCCTGCATAGCTCAACTGGATACAACCCCTTTCAGGTGGGGTTGGGATTCCAACCATTGGGCCCCATGGATGTTGCACTACCCCTGGTGACCACCTCGACCGACTCGTCCCCTGCTCGACCAAAAGTTGTAAAAGCCACCCGATTCATTGAGAGGATCCATCACATCTGCCAACAGATTCAGGATATTTTACAGAATTCTAATTCCAAGTACAATTAGTGCCATGATCAACATCGGGTGCCACATAAGTTTTAGGTGGGAGGAAAAATTTGATTGCACTTGCAGAAATAACACCTTACAGGGACCCATCAGAAGCTTCTCCCACTTCATTATGGGTCATACACCATCACCAAGGCTGTGGGTGAAAATTCTTTTGATATCAACATTCCTCCTTTCCTTGGCCTGCACCTAGTCTTCAACGTGGCTCTCCTTCGGCCATAATTGTTAAGCTCTAATATTGGCTCATTACCCCCTAATTGGGCCATATTATATTAGTAATGTTATTTGATTTATGTTGGCTTTAGGCCATTAGTTGTAATTATACCTCCTAGTCTCCTATATATACCAAGGAGACATTTTCATTTTGAATCATCTTGTACTTGAACATTTAAGTGGGGTAAAAGGAGGTTTCCCCCTCAAAGAGGCTTATTATCTGAAATTATCTCTTTTTCAAGGCGTTGAGTACTTTTTCTGAGGTTTTTCTATGCTATATTGATGTTTGGTTCTTAACAATAATTCCCACTATTATTGGAAAACTCGGAGATAGAAGAGAAGTTGAAACCAACAGAGCTCAAACCTGACTGCATGAAATAGGAATCTAATGATCATATTGTGGACAAAGATATCAAGGGAACTCGAGAGCAAAGGATCCATCTTTATCGAGTTGTCAAAGTAGGGCAACTCATGCGCCAAGGCAAATGGCTCACCTAGGGCCAAATTCAGCAGAAATTTCCTCATATGATAGGGGAACTCAAGGAAATGGATACCATTGCTTCCTAAAGAGGGATTTTTGATCCAAGTGGATATCAGTGGCCACCCACTTTTCCCAACTCGCTCAAAAAAAAATTCTGGTAATTTTGGCAATTTACTATTTTTAGCAGTTTTTAACTTTCAGGGCCATTTTGAGGGCCTAAATGAAGTCTTTTCGGGATTGAGATTATCATTGAAATTTGAAGGCTATAATTGATCCCCCAAATTGAATTTCCTCAATGATACCTTTCCAATGGGCTATCGTGCGCCTAAAATGGAGATTGTATGCAAAAGTTACAACCCCAAAAAGTTGATGTACTAACTTACCCAAACAGGGCCCACATGACTTTTGGCGCTTCATCTCCTAGGGTTAGGTTTTTGGATGTCTAGGGTTTTTGACATACCTGTTTATTGTTAAAGGGCCTTCATAGCCTCATTGCAATCATCTTCTTGCGAATGAGAGTAGCCATCACATCTCTTCTCAGAAATAAGCCACCACCATTCCAACAAGCTTGTTTCTGCTGCATTTTACAGTTTCAACTTCTTTCCTTATTGAATAGAAAACCAGTTTTACTGTATTTCTGTTATTCTATGTTAATCATATTTTTAATAATTTGTATTCATTTCATTCTGCTCATAAAATCCGGATCATTGTGTGATGTTTCTTCCCTTTATGTTTGTGATGTTCTTTTGGGCGAACCTTATTTATGGAAATGTCATGTTGTATATGAGTCTATGCCTCACAATGTTATTATTACTTTGGACAGGAAATTGTACAGGATACCTGAGGTAGTCCCACCTAGTGCCATTTCCTTGATCTTTGTCAAGCAATGCAGGAAGGTCATCTCTCAAACCGAGAAGTTTGTATTCTTCGTGATGCGCTCTCAGAGTGAGTGAAATATTGCAACCACATCCATGGCCTCCACAACCGACCTCTCCATGCCACAGAAGTGAGTGGAAAATGTTGTGGAAGAATATAAATACATCTTCTCCTCACCTACTAGGATACCTCTACACTATCAGGCCAATCATTCCATCGATCTAACCTAGGGACACCACTACCCAATGGGTGATTCTATCATCGCTCTCTATTATAAAATGAGGAGATCATGCGTCAGATCTAAGAACTACTCTACAAGGGTCACATCTGACCCAACTCATCACCTTGTGGAATCCCAATCATGCTTGTGCAGAAGAAAGATGGGACCTAGAGACTCTGCATTGATTATCGGGCCCTAAATAAAATCATAGTCAAGAACCGATACTTGATTCTCCAAATAAACGATCTCCTTGATCAGCTAAAGGGGTACAAATACTTTTGTAAGATTGATTTGAAGTTTGGAAGTCCCAATATAGAAGATAGAGGTATGGGAGACTACATTCAAGTCAAAAGAAGGTATTTTTGAATGGATGGTCATGCAATTTGGTTTGACAAATGCACTAGAAAATTTCATGAGTATGATGGATGATATCTTGTGTCCATTCACTAATTATTTTGTAGTGGTGTATCTAGATGAAATCCTCATCTACAACAAGACTTGGGCAAAACACTTGCATCATATTCAGCAGGTTCTACAAACTCTACGACAACACAAGCTATATGCCAACTTGGATAAATTCTCATTCGGCACGGACATGGTCCAATACCTAGGATACATAGTTGATAAGAAATGTTTACATGTGGATCCAAACAAGATCCAGGTCATCTGTGATTGGCCAACCCCAACCATGCTCACTGAGCTTTGGATATTCTTAGGCCTTGCCAATTTTTATCTCAGGTTCGTGTTGGGATTCTCCCATATTGCATGGGCCCTCACCCAAGTAACTCGGGGTGGTGGTAAGGAAAATTTTTAGAGGGGGTTGTCCGAACAATGATCATTTGATTATTTGAAGCAGTGCCTGTGTTCAACTCCAGTGCTTTCATTACCCAAACTGCAACAACCCTTTTTAGATCAAGATAGATGTTGAAAAATATGTTGTGGGTGCAATTTTCACTCAGGACGACCACCTTGTGGCCTATCATAGTGAGACACTATCATATTTCGTCCGTAATTACCCTACTTATGACAAATAAATGTACTCCATTATGCAAGCATGTTTCCAATGGAGGAATTACATTTTCGGGAAGGAGATATTCATCCACACTAATCATAATCCCTTGCAGTTCATGAAGACACAAGGAAAATTGCAGAATGGTCTCCATCAGAAGTGGTTCGTATACAACATAGTTACCAACTTAACGAGAACTCTCCAGAGTTCTCATTTTGGGGGAGGTCCAATTTTTTACCTCGTTTTTAAAAATGGTGGTACCAGTAGCACCCCCTCTCCGTTTTTAGGTGATTTTTGATATTTTAAATTTTTCGATC
>ML787835.1:369938-411222 GCA_009831015.1 Picea engelmannii | reverse complement strand
TATATTTAATTGATTAATTATCATTTAAAATAATTAGTTTTTTTCTTAAGGTTGTGTAAGTTGGATTTGAAAAAATATTGATAAAAAAAAAACTTGTTTCATTATGAAAGAGAAGTGTGATTTCTTAAGTAAAATATTTTAATATCAATTTTTTATATATAGTAATTACAATAAAAAAAAATTGATTTTGACATGACATGACATGTGACATTTCAAAAATTATTAATAACAAAATATTTTTATATGTATCTTAAGTAACATTTTTTTTTATGTAATTCCTTGGATGGTTAACAAAAAAATATTTAATATACATAATTTTGAATGTAAATCATAAATAAAGATTTCAACATCAAACTTAAATGCATCTTAACTCATAATGTATCATGTATGGATCAAATCTCTGCAAATCATTTTTAAAATGTAATATAAAAATCAAATCTTTGCAATTCATTTTTAAAATGTAATATATGAGAAAAAAAATTCACTTAAATGGATTTTATTTAAAATGCAATATATAAAAAAAAATTCACTTAAATAGATTTTATCCATCATCCCAGGATAAATTTATCAATTTCACTTAAATGGATTTTATCCATCATCCCAAGATAAATTTGTGATAAATTTGAAGTTGAAATGAATCTAATATGCATATCTCTATTTTAAATTAACAATAGTTCAGAATAGTTCACAAATGTTATACTCCGTGTTTTCACGAGAATTAAACAATATTCAGAAAACCATCCGTGTTTTCATGAGAATTAAACAATATTCAGAAAACGATTAGAGGTATTTCCTCCCTGGGAGCAAGGAGGAGAAATGTTTTCTATTTGGTTCGTAGGTCATGCGTCTAGCGAGCCGGCTACCAACTTTTCTAACGAACTCCTGAAATTCTACAGTTACAGCAGCAGGCATTTCACTAGGGAACACATTGTTTACATTATAATGCTGTTCTTCTTCGTCACCTTCTTCCGAGGCGTCCGATTCCCTGCTTCTCTCATCGTCCCCATGAGCAGAGCTTGAAATGGGCTGCGAATCATCCAGCAATGGCTTTGCGACCTCGAAGGGAATCCATCGATAAGTGAGCCGACACAAGAGTTCTGATGGCCGAAATTCTGCTTTGTATCTCAATTTTGGACAAGAATGAATGTAATCCAATAAATAATAGTGTTTCATGGAAGGGCAGTATTGCTTCTGTATGAGCTGCACCAACAGTATTTCCTGTATAGCTGCGTACTTCCCCAGCGATAAAAATGCATAGTCTGGATCGTAAAACAGGTAATGGCTCGACACACATCTGGGCATTATATCCAACACGCCAACAGCAACCAGCTTTCCATCGATCAAGTACTCTTGGTGAAATGTACCAAAGCCAGAAGGCGGAACCGTGTCATTTCCTTTTTCTGGTGGAACGAAATGCAGTGGAGTTCTGACCATGTATCCATCATAAAGTTCCTCCGTCACATTTTCGAACATTGCCCTATGTACATGTACTTGGTACTTTCTGAATAACTCAAAAGCCTTCCGAACAAATTCTGGCTTTCTCATCCGAATCTCCAGACTGTGTTTTTTGCGAGGTCGAGAATTCTCGAACTCCATAGCTCTTTTGATGTCACTGATTCCAGTTTTTCTCAATTTTAAGGTAGAACGTTCTTCGGTTGATGCGAAATCAGTTTTATGATCCGCTTCAAGCTTATTGTCAATTAGAAAATGAAGATGGCCATTGCAGGCTTGGACATTGAAACCTGCAGACTGTTCTTCGTCGAGGAGCTCAAGTTGTAGCCTGGAAGCTAATTTCTTTGCTATTACCGTGGCAGAAAATTCATCCTCTTCTCCTGATCTCATAGTTTCCATCTGATCAACTTTCTGATCTGTCGTTCGCTTCTTCAAGATGGCAGCAGCAATCGGAAACGAAATATTGCTGGTGTATTCCAAGTCTCTAGGAAAACCCTTCGAAATTTTCATCCGGGCCGTCACCTTCTTCACCTCCGCATTGGGATAACAAATATCAGACCTCAGGCCTCCAGTTTCTACATAGGTCTTCACTACAGAATCAATTTTACATGCAATAATCCTGGCTGCTGCGGACAGCTTTGCATTTTCTGCATCTGTTGATGAATCTTCATCCTCCGACGCACCTGCTTTTGTGGTCAGGGTTAGTATTCCCAATTTTCAAGGAAAATTGGGAATACTACTTAATTGCAATCAACGCATCTATCTATCATTATAACTTTTGTATCACTAAAACCTAGAACATGAATCAGTGTAGCCCTAAGAGGCAATTTTTTTAATTTTAAAAATTTGTAATTTATAAAAATTTTATTTAAAATTTTTAAGTTTGTAATTTGTATATTTTAGAATCCACAATTGGAGTCAGACATATATGAAAAATCTTTAATCACATTTAAATAAATTTAAACTCCAATATAAAAAAAAATAATTAAAATTTAAAAATTTAATCCACTTTTAAAAATTATTTATCATTATCATTTAAATATTTAATTTATTCATCAATATAATTTATAAAATTAATTAAAATATTTAATTTATCAGTCATTATAATTTATAAAATTCATTAAAAAATATAATTTATTCATGATGGTAATTTATAAATTTAATCAAAATATATAAAATTAACTTTCTAACCCTCATAAGTATTAAAATAAACTAACCCTCACAAGTATTAAAATGAAACTAAAAACAATTGCAGTCAACATATATGAAAAACCTTTAATCACATTTAAATAAATTATAAAATTTAAAACTAAAACTTTCAAAACAACATAAATTATCTATAACACAATTATCTATCATTATAACTTAAATATTTAATTTATCCATCATTATAATTTATAAAATTAATTAAAATATATAATTTATCCATCATTATGATTTATAACTTTAATTAAAATATATATAATTAACTTTATAACCTTCACAAATATTAAAATGAAACTAAGGACAATTGCAATCAAACATATCTGAAAAACTTTTAATCACATTTAAATAAATTATAAAATTAAAAATTAAAACTTCCAAAACAACATAAGTTATTTATCACCAAATTATCTATCATTATAACTTAAATATTTAATTTATCCATCATTATGATTTATAAAATTAATTAAAATATTTAATCTATTCATCACTATAATTTATAAATTTAATTAAAATATATAAAATTAACTTTCTAACCTTCACAAGTATTAAAATGAAATTAAAAACCTTTAATCACATTTAAATAAATTATAAAATTTAAGATTAAAACTTCACAATAACATAACAAATAAAAATAACTAAAATTAAAAAAATTAACCCAATCTTAAAAATGCATCTATCATTATAATTTAAATATTTGATTTATCCGTTATGATTTATAAATTTAATTAAAATATATAGAGCTAACTTTCTAACTCTCTCAAGTATTAAAATGAAACGAAGGCTTTCTGGTTTCTAATGGCTCTCAATAAAACAATCATAATTTTTTTTATTGGATACTATATTATCAGTGGTTTTTAATGGCTTCAAATAAAAGTCTTAATTTTTTTTTAATGGGATACCATTTTATTATTATTTTCACTTATTAATGGTATTGGTCACGAGACCAATGGTATTTTCACTTACATATTGATATCGATATTAGGGTTTTTTCGGTTTTTCTTCTGGGGAATTGGTAATTAGGTCAGAGGTCGGGCTGAGGTGGGGTGATTTTAACAGTTATTATTATGGATGGGCACTGCAGGATTAAGGGTTTTAGGCGGGTTTTAGGCGTTTTTATTATTATGGATGGCCACTGTAGGACTCTGACGCCGCAAGGGTTTTTTAGGGTTTTAGGCGTTTTTATGTTTTTGACAAGATTGATAGGAACGCAGTGATTTGTTTTGCCAAATGCGGGCGAATGTTTCCCAAAGTAATGTATTTTGACATATCCAGCAACTAAAGGCAGATCGAAAAAGAAATATCGCATGTATGAAAACATCGAAATTAACGGACAGATTTTTTGTATACAATCAACATCCCTTTGATAATAAATTCAGGTGTTTGGATTAAGCAGCTATGACTAGATTTTAGCGTATAACGGAGAGATTTCTTAACGCTAAAATCTAGTCATAACTGCTTAATCCAAACACCTGAATTTATTATCAAAGGGATGTTGATTTGTAGGGACAACTATAATATTATTTTAAAAGACAATCACAACTCTGGGCGCGTTATTATGATGGATATGATTATATCTATTTCTTGCAGACAAAATTTTGTAGATTGAAATCTATAATTATGCAAATGCAAACGAAGGGTAAGCGCCGCTGAAAGAAGCATTGCCCCTGCAATCAATTTGAGAAATAGTTCTGAAATGATTTCCAGTGTAGATAATCTCCAACAAATTTTGTTTTTAATCATCGAACATGCTCTCCATTCGTGCAGTTACAATTTCCCTATAAACGTTACAAACCTTTTGCAAATATGGAAAGAAATATAATTGTAAAATTTGAATAGTTCTGACCTTGAATATCCATAGTACTATTTGAATCACTGCTGGTAGTCGTAATATTTGTTCTAGGTTTGGTTTTGTGGATATAAGTGCCTTCCAAGAATCTTTGCATCCGGCGGTTGACATTGTTTTGGTCTTTAGATGGCACGAATGCATCGGCCCGGAGGCGGATCGTGTAAATTGGGCAGCAGGTCTGTTGAGGATCGGGTAATTCAATCACGCTACCACTTATTCTTTTCCAGCCGCGGTCGAGCAGGTCCTGATAATCCCCCACGCTAAGATCGTTTGACCATAGAAAGTGGCCAATGCCGGTAACACGATCAGGAGCGGAGCCGTTGCAGTAGGCACAGTGAAATGGCCTCACGCCTAGGTCACGAATCACACTTCCTCCTCTAATTGCTCCATATGGGCTGCGGCTGCTCTCGCCTGACATTTGGAAAGCAGCAGGGAGGCAGACATGCAGCACAATGAAAGCGCAGCGGCGAGTCAGTCTCGTTGGAATTTCAAATCCGAATATAACATCAAATTTGAATTTAACGGTTTCCATAACTCCGAATTTCGCAACGTTTAACAAAGAAGGTTGACAATTTTTCAAATATTTTTACCGTTGCAAATTGCCAGTCAAATTCGGCGTTGGCTTTCTGACAGGAATTGGTAGGAATTAGGCCGTTGGCTTTCTGACAGGAATAGGAATCGGTAGGAATTGATTGAAATCTGAGACAATTTGTTCTGTTGTTTAAATTATTTTTTTAATATATAAATAGATTCAGTGTGCTAAATTTTTTTTTATGAAAAATTCAAATTATATAAATTTAACCATTTAAATTTACAAATCCAACTAAATCAAAAAAAAATAACAAAAATAAAACCCTAAAAATAAAAATTTAAACTACTGTCAGATTCCATCCTGGTAAAGACGGACAGGCAAACCAAAAAAAATAACAAAAATAAAACCCTAAAAATAAAAGTTTAAACTACTGTCAGATTCCATCCTGGTAAAGACGGACAGGCTAGGTACACAGCCTTAGGGACCGACGGTTAGTAACGAGTACGACCAACGGCCTGCCACTATGCCACCGGGATTCATTGCATACTTATACGAGAATTAATTGATTATGAAAGAATGAAGCCGAGTAAATCAAATTATACAATTTTAATAATAAGTCAGTATGTTATCTCTCACTTTGAAATGCGTGAATAAGAAGAAAAACGACAATAACAATTACTTCCCTCATTACCGAATCAAATCAAATCAAAGTATTTTAATTTATTTATATTAATTTTTAATAATTTATTTATATTTATTTTTAAAAATGATTATAGATTTTTTTTTCAATTAAAAAAAAAAATAACAGATCAACATTATAATTATATTAGTATGAGATATTTTTTTGTGTTTACCATCATTAATATAATAATGGACATATTTAATGAACTTTTAATCATAAATTTCAATCCTATAATTATCAATTGAAGATGTTAATATATTCTTCTTGGTCCTTCTAAATCAATGAACCAGATCTCATGTTCATAACTTTTTAGCATTTTTTAAGGCATCAATTAACTTGTTTATTTTTTAACATTTACTTAATATGATTAAGTTACTTCACTATTAAAATTATATAATTTTACAGTATTAGATTTACATTTGTGCCACTTTTACCATATTTACCATACACCCACCATAATTTCCTACTTACTTATGACAACCAACATAATTACAATGTTTCATATTCTTCGTTTATATTCAAAAAAAAATAATGGCAAGCCCACTACGACTACAAGTAACCATAATTACAAAACCATCATTTCAAAACCTTTTTATCTTGTAACACCATGACACACCTGAAATGTAACAAGATCAGGTCGCTTAGCGAGGATAAGTGTTGCAAGTTGAAACTAGATATATATAAATGAAAGGGCTGATCGCTTACCGAGGATATCTGAAGGTGATTGTGCTTAAGACCACAATGGACGTTGAAGGAGCCACTATGGACGTGATGGAATTGATAAGTTTTATAAATTAATATATTAATAAAGTTTATTAATAAAATATAAGTTTTGTAATTTGAAGGTTTTAGAGTTAGGGTTTTTAATAATATATTATTAATAGGGTTAGGATTACTAAAATTAGAGTTAATGTATGTATTATTAATATATTAATTATTGATGAAATTAATAAAAGTGATTAATATTAATGGTTAATTTAATATAAACTATTAAATATATTAATAATTATTAATAATTAGTGATAATTATTTATTATTATTAATGAATAGGAATAACAGTTATTAATATTATTAATAATAATTTATTAATTGATTTGTTGATAAATAATAGGTATTAATAATATTATTAATAAAATTTTATTAATGCATTAAAAGTTATTATACATAATACATTAATAATGATTAATTAATAATAATAATAATTAATAATAATTATATTAGTTATTATATAAAGAGAGAATTTTAAGTATGTAACATACATACTTTTTATATACTAATTAATAATCACTATTAATAATTAAAGATGTCACTAATAATATATTAATAATGTAATGAAATGATTATTTTAATTAGGGTTAGGGTTATTAAGATTAGGGTTATTTTTATTAAAATTAAAGGTATGGTTATTTGTATTAAGGTTTATTTTATAATAACAATAAAATGATTTGAATTCAATTTAAATAATAATAATAAATGAAATACAAATTGATGACACTTTACTTTTTATTTTTCGGAAATTATATATATCAAAAATATTTAAAAATAAATAGAATGTTTTAAACATTTCCGCATCGATTTAAAAAAAGAGCATTCATTATCAATAATAAAAAAAAAACTCTTTTATAATGAGGCTTTTTTTTCTTAATTGATAATGACTTTTTACAATGAGGCTTTTTTTTTTTTAATTCATAATGACTGCTCTTTTTTTTAAATTCATGTGGTCATAAGCTCAAGATACTATAATAAAGTTAACCTTACTTGTATTATTGTTAAAGTTATTTTATATTTCTAATAATATTTAGATTTAATTTTATATTTAAAATTATATACTATTTTTTGGTAATTTATTCTCTTTCTAATAAGGAAAAAAGTATTATATATTTAAATTTATTTTTTATAAATTTATTAAATATCAAATTTTATTATATTAAAAGAAAATATAATAAATTTGAAATTTTATACATAAATTTAGCTTAGGATAAGTCAATACATTTAATTAGATATTAAAAATGTTTGACATAATTTTAAATTAAATATATCTATAACATATATATTACTACATACATTTTTATACAATTTATATAGTTTTTTTTTTTGCAAGGGATTTTATATAAAAGGCCTTCAAAAAACAGTCCAGAGGTACAAAAACTTGAAAACAACAGTGTTGTAGTTATCGAACTACCCCAAGAGAGGGGAAACCAATTTAGCCAACCGGGTAAGTCTATTAGTTTACAGTTTGACAGTCTTAGATAAACAGAACTAAGCTGACTAGGCTACAGCTACGAAAAGAAACTAGTGACAAGAACAAATCCCCTATGGGGTTAGACACTTGGCGAATAACCTGGCCAGGTGGCTTGATAGGCTGCGTCCCAAGGTTCCTCTTTGATGGGCGTTCCTTTGCCTTCCAGTTGCATATCAACGTCCAAGTTGCTCTTGTCCAGGTTGGTAGCTGGCAGGGTATCTCCAGGTGGACTGTGCACATGGATGCCCATAGCTGTCGCGACCTTCGTGTCCCTGTGTGTGACCTGCACCACGACGACCCCTTCTGGCTATTGCCTCTGTTCATTTCTGTCGACGCCCTTTACATGGGGCACCTCTGTTGATGTCGTGCCTTCTGGAGTAGAGTGGAAAGCTTCCTGGAAGGTGGATAGTATCTGAAGGAGGGTCGAAGTCTTCCCATCCAGAAGCTGCAGTCGGAATTGGAGGTCCTCCAAACCTTGCCGGAGCTCAAAGACCAGCCCATAGAGGATGGCTAGATTGTCTTTCAATTGCAAGTCAAGGATGAAGTCGGTAGATGAGTACGCACTGTTTCGGGCATTTCGAAGAAAGGGTGGCGCCCCTAAGGGTGGCTAGGAGGAGAAAACTGTCGGTGCAAGAGAAGGCCCACTGGTTCGGGAATTTGGTGGAGATGCGGAAAATCACGAAAAGAGATCCCGACGAGCTATCAATGATGACTGGGCATTCGAACCGGGAGGCAAGCAGGGTGGAGGAGGCAAGAGGTTCTAGCTCAGGCTGCAAAGGCTACGAGGAGTACGTGGAGGGTGAACTAGGGGGAGAAACAGAAACATGGGGCTGAGGAGGATGCCATGGAGATCCTCTTCCTTGCCTTCCTCTTTGGCGTGACATACTAAGATCAGAGTGAAGGCCGAACTGAACCGAATGCTCGATGTGGATGTGGAGAGCCTGGAGAAGGTCGAAGGCTGCAAGCACCATGAAAAACTAGAGTAAGGTAGACCTGGGCAGCGAAGGAATGAGAGGGTCAGGTCGCAAGCGAGGATTAAAGTCACCTGCAGACGGAGGAGCCATGGTATAGTCGGTAATGGGAGTTGGGTGCACCAACGTTAATGGTGTTGCAACGATGTAAAATCAAATAAATGTGAGGTCTAGGCGGCGGGATTTGGCACGAGCCCAGCACATGGCTCCCTGCCTCGCTGGCCTAACCTTTCCTTCGCCTCTTGCCAAGTGGCTCGCACTAACACCCCATCCGGGGGTATACAATTTATATATTACTACATACATTTTTATACTATGTATATATTACTACATACATTTTTATACAATTGTATGTTGAAAATGTTGATATAATTTATTAAATTTCAAACTTTATTATATTAAAAGAAAATATAATTAACTTAAAATTGGTTTCATAAACTTCACTTAAGATAAGTCAATTACTACATACATTTAATTAGATGTTGAAAATGTTTGACATAATTTCAAATTAAATTTATCTATAACATATATATTACTACATACATTTTTATACTTATACTTAGCGTTAAGTCAGTCATATAACATATAAGTTAGTCATTTTATACTTAGCGTTAAGATGTAAAATTTATTACAATGTGACGAACATGTCCTTATGTTGCCATGTCACGTACATATCTTTATGTCACAATGTGACAAACATAACCTTTTCTCGCATTGTGATATGTAGAACCCAATGTTGCAATTTTCCAAAAATATCCCAATATTGCATTGAGACGGACATTTCTTGATGTCGGTATGTGACAAACATAACACAATGTCAGAATCTCACAAATCTATTTCAATGCCATAATGTGTGTGACAAACAAAAAACCTACATCACAATGTATATAACCCAAATGTCACAATCTAACAAACATAGTCCAACATTGCAATTTCTTACACAAAGCTCACAATGATACAGTCATGACCATACCTTAGTATGTGACGAACTTTTTCCTTTGTCCCATTGTGATGAAATTTTCCCAATGTTGTAATGTGAACATTTTCGTGTCCTTGCATTATCACAATCACTTAACGGTGACACAATATGTCAAACATCTCTTGATGTCTCATTGTAACAAACACAGTAACCTTGCAATGGGACAAACATAAACTAACATCGCAATGTGATGAATATAGCCATGTCGTCGCCATGTGGATAGTAACGTTGCAATGTAATGAACATAAAAAATGTTGTAATGTGAATACATCGCTCTATCATCGCAATGTGATGAATATTTCCTCACGTTGCAATGTGACATACAAATCTTGATGTCAAAATGTGAGAAACATTTTCATGTGTCACAATGTGATGAACATAGCCTCCTCCTCACAATGTTATGAAAATATCCTGTCATCATAAGGTGAAAAACAATGTCAAACATAGTCGCGTCGTTACAAAGTGATGAAAATACCCTCCTTGTCACAATTTTATGCAAATATCTTGTCGTCGTAAGCTGACAAACAATGTCTTGTCATCGTAATGTGATGAACATAGGCCCATCGTCACAATAAATTGCATGTTGTCGCAATATGATGAACATACGACATTCATGTTCATCACATAACCATATGACATACAATGAACATACGATGTTTATGTTCATAACATAACCATGTTTACTTAAATGTTATGATGTGGCAATGTGATGAACATAGCCCGATCATCGCACTATACCTATCATTGTCAATATGTGACAAACATTATCGTATAATCGTAATGTTATGAACATATCCCTATATTTGCAATGTGATGCAAATATCTAGTCATCATAATGTGATGCAAATATCCTGCCCTCTTAATGTGACGAACATAGCCCTGTCATCGCAATGTGTCGAACATAACTATGTTGTCGCAATGTGATGAACCTAGCCTTATAGGCTGAACATACAATGTGACAAACATAACCATATTGTCGCAATGCCATGAACATAACTATCGTTGACCTTGATTGACATTGACCATGGTTGACTATGGTTGACCATGGTTGACCATGGTTGACAATGGTTGAACATGGTTGGCCATAACCATATTGTCATAATGTGACAAACACAACAATATTGTTGTGATGTGATGAACTGAGTGGCATAACAATATTTTTGCACTGTGACAAGCATGTCTTGTCATAACCATATTGTCACAGTGTGACAAACATGATTGGCCATAATCATATTGTCACAATGTGACGAACATAACCTCGTCATCACAATGTGATTAACATAAACATACTATTGCAATGTGACGAAAACAACCTCATCAACCTAATGTGATGAACATGTCCTCATCATCTATGACACAAATATCATGTCGTCATTACGTGACAAACAATGTCATGTCATTGCACTCTCATGAACATAGCCTCGTCGTTAAAATAAATATCCTGTCATCGCTATGTGATGAACATATGACATTTATTTTTATCACATAGGCATTCAACTTACTATGAACATACGTCATTTATGTTCATCACATAGGAATTCAAATTACTATGAACATACGACATTTATGTTCATCACATTACCACTTTTTACTTAAATGACATGTCATTGCAATGTGATGAACATAAACCCCTCGTCCCAATATCCCCATCATCGTCAATCTGTGACAAAAAATATATTGTCGTTGCAATGTGATGAACATAGCCTCGTCATTGCAATGTGATGCATTTATATCATATCATTATATTGTGATGGAAATATCTTTTCATCAGATTATGATGAACTTATCCCCTCCCTTGCAATGTCACGAAAATATCCATTTTGTCACAATATCATGAACATAGCATCGTCATCACAATATCATCAACATAGCTTCATTGTCGCAATGTTACGCAAATACCATGTCCTCATAATGTGACAAACACTTCCAAATTTCACTATCTAAATGTCATCCATAGTCTTGGTCAACTATGGTCATGGCCAACCATGGTCGCCTATGGATAAAAACTGTCAAACATGGTTAACCATTTTCAACCATGGTCAACCAAAATCAACCATGGTCATGGTCAACCAAGGTCAACCATAGTGAAGGTCCTCCATAGTGAATGCCAACCATGTGAAGGTATACAAAAGTTAACCACGGTGAAGGTCTATGGAAGTTAACCATGATCATGGTCAACCATAATTAACCATGTCAACCATAGTAAACCTTTCCTTCCCAAACTCAACAAATTTATACCAAAGTTAACCATGATAATGGAAAACCATAGTCAAACATGGTCATTGTAAATTAATCTATTATTTTCATCACATAGCCATTCAGCATACGATGAACATACAACATTTTTGTTCATCACATTGCCACTGTTTACTTAAATGACCTATCATTTCTATGTGATGAACACAAACGACTTGTCCCAATATCCCCGTTGTTGCCAATATGTGACAAACATATATTATCATCGCAATGTGATGAACATAGCCCCGTCATTGCAATGTGAAGCAAATATCTTATCATCATATTTTGATGCAAATTCGTAGATTTTGGGCAAATATCCTGGGGATATTAATTGATTTAGAATTAATATGTAGTAGGCTAAAGATTCTACGAAATGAAGATTATGAAATATTCATTTCGTAGAATCTTTAGCCTACTACATATTAATTCTTTAAAATTATTGTTTTTATATCAATATTTATGCTTTAATATAAATATAAATATAAATATTAATACTTTAATAATTTATTAGTGTATTAATATTTTAGCAATGTATTAGTTAATAATGTATTAATTAATTAATTATTAATTAATACATAACATTATTAATGTATCATTAATGTATTATTATTAATTTATTAAAGTAATAATACATTAATGTCTAACTAATGTATTATTACTTTAATAATGTATGCATTAAGGTATTATTACTTTAATAATGTATGTATTAAGGTATTAATACTTTAATAATGTATTACTAAAGTATTGATACATTTTTAATGTTTTAATTATTTAAATTAATGTTTTAATATCAATATTTATGTGTAATAAATATCAATATTTCATTGTGGACCAAGTTTGTAATAAACATTCTTATTATTAATTTATTAATGTTGTAATATTTTAGCAATATATTTTATTAATGTATTAATTTATTAGTGTATTAATATTTTAGCAATGTATTAATTAATAATGTATAAATTTATTAATTAATTAATACATTACATTATTAATGTATCAATCAACTAATACGTTATACACTAATGTAATGTAATACTTTAATTTATAGATTACATTTATACATTATTGTTATCTATTACATTAATGTAATACATTACATTAATAGATCTCATTAAGTTATATACATTAATATAATATTAATGTAATAATTGATTAATACATTAATTATGTATTAATATATTAATGGTGGTCCCCAAGGCATGTCGATTGTCAACTAGCAACAACCACTTTACTTTATAAAAGTGGTTGATATATGTCGATCGACGCTATTTTTTGCCTTTCCAAACTAATGACGTCGATTGATGTATATCAACCACTTTTATAAAGTGGTTGTTGCTAGTTATGGTATAGTTGATCCAGATTATTTTCGGCACAAAATTAGAGCAGAGATATAATAAAGCAATGTACAAAGATATATTGGATATCAAATAATATAACATAAATGTATCAAAGATGCAACCATAAACACAGAGATATAGTAATACACAATTTTCTATTAATGAACGAAAATGTATAAAGACTATAAGAATACAGAGTGAAAGATTCGCTAGAATTGCGGCAGCTTATCTCTAAGAAGAGATGTGACGGCTACTCGCATTCGTGAGAAGATTATTTTAGAATGAGGATCCAAAGGCCTTTTTATCATAAATAAAATCCAAAACCCTAACCCCGAAAGATGAAAATCCAACAGTTTTGTGGATCCTGTTTCAGGTAGTTTGGTGTATCAACTTCTCGAGGGCATAACTTTGGCATACGATCTTCGTTTGGGGCGCATGATATCTCGTTGGAAATGTATCGTCAGGGAGATTAATTTTGGGGGATCAATTAGAGCCTTCGGCTATCATTGAAAAGCTCGATCTCGAAAAAACTTTATTTAGGCCCTCAAAATTTCCCCGAAAGTTAAAAACTGCTAAAAATAGTAAATTGCCAAAATTGCCAAAAAATTGTTTTGCGCAAGTTGGAAAAGGTGGATGGCCACCGATATCCACCTATATCAATACTCCCTCCTTAGGAAGAAATGGTCTCCATTGTTTTGAGCGCCCGGGGGAGAGGGAAAATAATTTACTGAATCTACATCTTGATGAGTCGCTTGCCTTGTTGGAGAAGTTGTGCTACTTAGCTTTTTGAAGGTTTTAACGAACCTGTGGCTAGAAAGGTTGTAAATTTTTAAACAGTCTGGCTGCATGAGATGTATGTGTGTGGAAGGAATATTTATTCTTTTTTGCAGTCTTTTCAATCTGCTTCTGTTGGATAGAAGGTGCTTGGGCAAGGGCTGCAGTGGTTGTAGTATCCTTCTGTTAATCTTTTGAATAGATTGTGAAGAAGCTAAATTTTGTAGTATGAGATACTACCTTACGACACTGTTTAGGTTGGACAATAGTTGGAACCACCTCTGGTATCCTGTAGAGATGACCCCAAAGTAACAATGACACTAGGTGGTCGAGAATCATAGATAGCATGATGCTTCCACATATATGGCTATCCCAAGAGAACATCACAGACATCCAGCGGGGAAACATCGCAAAATAACTCATCCTTGAAGGGATGGATGTCATATGACAATCGAAATTGCTTGCTGACACAAATATCTCGTCCCTGGAGAAGTCACCCAATGTTGTATGGTTGTGGGTGTGGTGTTGTTGACCATCCCAATTGTTTGACAACCTCTGCTGAGATGAAGTTCTTCTGACTTCCGCTATCAACAATAAAATGTAGTCTATCCCCCTTCAACGACATTTGTGAATGAAAAAGGTTCTCCCCCTCTTCAAGATCTGTTGATTCTTCTGTTTGAATTGTTATGGTCGCAACAATAACAGTGGGGTATGTGTCGATGATCTGTCTTCTGTCGGTATTTTCTGAATCAGATTCTGAATCAGGGTTCGACTCCTTGTCTTTGATTTTAGCCACCAATGACTTTTTTGAGAGACATTCATCGGTGTTGTGCTAGGGGATTTTGTGGAAATCACACCATTTTCCGGTGTCCTTCTTCCGCTTCCTGTGACCCTTCTTTTCCTGTGTCTTAGAATGGTTTTCGAGAGATTTTTTGTTAGGGTCATCTTTATCATACTTTGGTTTTTGCAGATTTGCAGACCCAGACTCCCATTTGTTATGGTGCTTAAATTTTTGCTCGATTTTAACAACATATCGATAAGAAGCACCGAGTGATGAGATGTCCAGAAAATCCATTTCAGTTTGGATGTATCTGTGTAGAGCCCCACGGTATTTCAGAACCAAATGTCATTCAGAGTCTTTGATACCCAGTTTGGTGTGCAAGGAATGGAAGGGATTAGTGAACTCTGGAACTTCTTGGCCCCTCACTTGCCATAGTGTGTTCCATCTCATATACTTGTCCCCATATTTTCCAACAAGGTAATACTTTTCTTTTACCGCATCCACAAAAAAATCATATATGGGATCGACCCCATATATTCTAGACTCTTTTGTGGAACTTTTCTCCGAGTTTCCCACCAATGTTTGACATGGGGGAGATATTTAAGGAGTGTGAATGATATATTTTCTGTGTCGAAAAAATGGTGAACAAAGAAATAACCTTCTAGCATATTTAACCATTTGTCTAGAGCATCCGCATCTATCTGACCTTCAAATACGGGAATATCAAAATTAACCTGTACCTTGAAAGGAGAGGTTTTTCCAAAGTAGCTTCTTGATGAAGATGCACATGTTTCTATCAACAAGCATTGAAGGATGTGGGAAAAATTCTCCATCATTCCGTCCCTCTGTCGCGTGAGAGCTTTCTCAAGCAACAGATTGATAGAATCATCTGCTCCATCATTTTTATTTTTTTTCTCCATGGAGGGTTTCTTGTGTGTGGGAGAGTTATTGTCTTCAAGAGAGACAAGATTGAGACCCAAATTTCTATACTCAGACCTCGTGAGGGACATGCACTGAAAAAAATGATCAAGAGCAGCCTCCTCTGATACCGTTGATTCGGATTATTTTCAGCATGAAATGAGAGAGGAGATATAATAAAGTAATGTACAAAGATATCTTGGATATCAAACACAGAAATGTATCAGAGATGAAACCATAAACACAGAGATACATTAATACACAATTTTCTATTAATGAGAAAAAATGTAAGAATATAGAGTGAAAGACTCGCTAGAATGGTGAAAACTTATCTCTGAGAATAGATGTGATGGATACTCGCATCCGTGAGAAGATGATTTTTCAATAAGGATCCAAAGGCTTTTTTATCATAAATAAAATCCAAAACCCTAACCCCGGAAGATGAAAAGCCAACAATTTTGTGGACCCCGTTTCAGGTATTTTGGTGTATCAACTTCTCGGGGGTGTAACTTTTGCATACGATCTTCGTTTAGGGAACACAATAACTCATTAGAAATGTATCATTAAGGAGATTCAATTTTGGGTCTTAATCAAATCCTTTAGCTATTGTAACATCCTTGGCCACCAACAGGCCGAGCAATGCCATCTACACAACCTTAACTTAGCCTTTAAAGCTCTGATACCATTTTGTAACATCCCCGACCACCAATAGGCCAGGAAATGCCAATACTCATGCAAATCTACTTCTTTATTCTGATCTATGATAGCTCGAACCTTAAACTATTGGGCCATGACACACAAAGATACTTGTGGAAAAACATACACATCCATATAAACATAGAAGGACTATTCTACATATATATAACATAATAATGCGGAAATAATAGTAAGCCTACACATGCAACATATACAACATATACAGGCAATACTCATCAATTACAACATATGTACCATTACACAACATGTAAATGAACATAAAAGTGGTACTTATCTTTTATTAGAAGACCACCAACTACGTGTAGAGCTTCCACGAACCTCCCAGCCATAAACCACGTTGCTCATCACACTCAAAAATGGGTCACCCCCAAGCTAAGACTAAGCTCCACCCAAGGCAAGAGAATCCTAGACTAGGCTGAGGTTACAGGAAAACTGCACAGAGCAACCAGAAGGATTCTCTCCAGGAGCCTTCTTACGCCCACTACTCACGGACTCTCATTCCCCACATGCCTGTTCCACCCGGGAGTATACACCTTCAAAATCATAGTCCATCGATGATATAGATGGCTATCGGTGGCCACCCACCTTTTCCAACTGGCTCAAAACAGTTTTCTAACAATATTTGCAATTTACTATTTTTAGCAGTTTTAACTTCTGGGGCCATTTCGAGAGCCTAAATGAAGGTTTTTTGGGATAGAGATCATTAATTATAGGAGAAGGCATAATTGATCCCCCAAAATGAATATCCTTGATGATACCTTTCCAATGGGATATCACACGCCTAAAACGGAGATCGTATACAAAAGTTACGACCCCAGGAAGTTGATGTACTAACTTAACCCTACAGGGCCCACATGAATTTTATCGCTTCATCTCCTAGGGTTAGGTTTTTGGATGTCTAGGGTTTTTTTCATTCTTGTTTATCCTAAAAATTCCTTCAGAGCCTCATTGTAATATTCTTCTTGAGAATGCGCACAGCCGTCACATCTCTTCTAAGAGATAAGCCACCACCATTCCAACAATCTTTTTTCCACTTCATTTTACATAGGCATCACATCTCTTCTCAGAGATAAGCTGCCACCATTCCAGCAAGCTTGTTTCCGCTGCATTTTATAGTTTCATCATTTTTTGTTATTGAATAGAAAACTAATTTTACTATATCTCTATTATTTTGTGTTAAGCACCTGTTAATAATCTGTATTCATTTCGTTCTGCTCATAAAATTTGGATCAGTGGTATTAGAGCAGTCTGCTCCTTGTCGTCTTAATGCATGTCCCCAATTAGGTCGAAGTACAAAGAGTTGGGTCTCGATCTTGTTTCTCTTGAGGACAGAAGCTCTCGCATGCCCAATTGACCTCTCATGGTAGGACAAAAGAAAGATGATGGGACAGGAGATCCTTTCAAACTATTGATTGACGAAGACCTCATGCAACAAAGGAACAAGATGATGGATAGTTTCACATAAATCCTTCGACAACTACCAACAGGAAACACATCTTCTTCGAATGGAGTCTCCACCCCCATCAAGGTACAAATAAACTTCGATATTCCTATATTTGAAGGTCAGATAGACGCAAATGTTGTAGACAAGTGGTTGAATCTACTAGAAGGGTATTTTTATTTCCATAACTTTTTGAATTGAGAAAATATTACTTTTGCGCTCCTCAAAGCCATTCCCCATGTCAAATATTAGTGGAAAACTTTTAGTGAGAAAAAGTAAACAAAGGAAACCTCATTATTTTCAGTCACAGCCACCTCAGAATCCTTCAGGGATGTTATTAAGGAACAATACTACCCTGTCATAAGTTATGACGACCTGTATACCAAATGGACCACACTGCGATAAGAAAGAGACCAAGAATTGCCAGATTTCACAAATATCTTCCATACCTTGCACACCAAGATGGGTATCAAAGATTTAGAGAGACATATGTTGCTCAAGTATCACGGTTCTCTGCATAGATACATCCAAACTGAAATGGAATTTCTAGACATCTCATCCTTGGGCACGACCTACTGATATGTCGTCAAAATAAAAAATAAGCTCAAACAAAAGACGTGGCAATTTGGGCCTGGGAACCCCTCACAACAAAAGCCGAGAAAGGGTGGCCCCAACCCACAGAACAAAGGACAAAGAAAATATGGATAGTATCAGGACAACCAGTCCAAGCCACAGGCAAAGAAGGACATCAGAAAGACAAAGAAAGATACTGGGAAGTGGTGCAACTTCCATAAGAGCCCTTGGCATAACACTACTGACTACCGCTCAAAGAAGTCGTTGGTGGCCGAAGTGAAAGCCTCTGAATCAGATGTAGATTTTGACTCTAACCTAGAACCAAAAAGGGGAAGATGGATCATTGACATGGAACGCAGTGCCACCGTTGCTACCACCAAGCTCCAGCCTGGTGAACTAGATGAGCTAGAAGAAGGAGAGTGCCTCTTCCATTCACAAATGTGGGTAAAAGGAACCTCGCTGCACTTCATCGTTGATAGTGGTAGCCAGAAGAACCTCATCTCAGCAGAGGTCATCAAGCGACTTTCCCTACCAACAATGTCACACCCACAACCCTACACCATTGGATGGCTCCACCAAGGAAGTGATCTTGGCGTCAGCCAATAGTGTTGAATGTCCTATGGCATCAATCCCTTCAAAGATGAGGTATTATGTGATGTTTCTCCTCTTGAAGTTTGTGATGTTCATTTGGGCCAACCTTATTTATGGAAGCATCATGTTGTATATGAGTCTAGACCTCATAGGGTTATTATTACTTTGAACAGGAAATTGTATAGGATACCTGAGGCATTCCCACCTAGTGCTATTTCCTTGATCTTTGCTAAGAAATGCAAGAAGGTCATCTCTCAGATGGGGAAGTTTGTCTTCTTTGTGATTCGCTCTCAAAATAAGAGAAAGATCACAGCCACATCCAGGGTCTTTGTGGCCGACCTCTCCACATAGCAGAAGAAAGTAGATAAGGTCATGGAAGAATAATCAGATATATTATCCTCACCTACAAGGGTACCTTTGCACTGTCAGGTCAAGCACCCCATC
Source organism: Picea engelmannii (assembly GCA_009831015.1). Taxonomy (NCBI): domain Eukaryota; kingdom Viridiplantae; phylum Streptophyta; class Pinopsida; order Pinales; family Pinaceae; genus Picea; species Picea engelmannii. The sequence continues at coordinate 391,498 of ML787835.1, read as the reverse complement.
GATATAAACCTCGACGCACCACTGCCCAATGGGCCAGTCTATCACCACTCTTTGTTAGAGAATGAGGAGATCAAGCGACAGATCCAAGAATTTCTCCACAAGGGGCACATATGTCCCAACTCATCACCTTGCGTGAGCCCAATCATGTTGGTACAGAAGAAATATGGAACCTAGTGACTTTGTATTGATTATCAGGCTCTCAATAAAATCACAGTCAGAAATCGGTACCTGATTCCCTGAATCGATCACCTCCTTGATCAACTCATGGGAGCCAAATACTTCAGTAAGATTTATTTGAAGGTTGGCTACCACTTCAAATACGGGGGCCAAATACTTCAATTCCCCCATATTGCATGGGCCCTCAGCCAAATAAATAGGGTGGTGGTAAGGTGAAATTTGCGTGGGGTTGGTCCCAACAACAAGCGTTCGATGATTTGAAGCAGCACTTGTGCTCAGCCCTAGTACTTTCACTACCAAACCTGCAACATGCCTTTGAAATCGACACAGATGCTTCAGACTATGTTGTGGGCACCGTTCTCACTCATCACGACCACCCCATGGCCTATCATAGTGAGACAATGTCAGATACGATCTGTAAGTACCCTACTTACGACAAACAAATGTACTCCATTGTACAAGCCTTCCGCCAGTGGAGAGATTACATTCTTGGGAAGGAGACAGTCATCCACACTGATCATAAGACACTGCAGTTCATGTAGACACAAGGAAAATTGCAAAATGACTGCCATAAAAAGTGGTCCACATACTTGCAGTAATTCCACCTCAACATCAAGTATAAAACAGGAAGCAGCAATCGCATCGTTGATTTCCTCAGCAAACCTCCAGTCGCAACACTCACCACGGTGCTAGACTCTTGTGTCCATGAGACATCTGGATGGCCCCAACTCTATGAGATAGACCCTGACTTCAAAACCACCTACCAAATGTTGGGTGCAAATGAAGTTGTCGATAATTTTGATCTTCAAGATGGGTTGTTGTGCCGTCTGGGCCATATGTGTGTTCCATCAAGTGAGCGAGAGAAGCTGATCTAGGAAGCCCACTACAGTCGACTGGTAGGACACTTTGGCATCGAAAAGAAAGTGGTGATGCTATAGAAAAATTTATACTGGCTGAAACTTTAATAGGATGTCATCAAGTATATCAAGTCCTACATTGTTTGTGCTATTTCCAAACCGACCACTAAGAAACAGGGCTTGTACACCCCTCTTCCTACTCCTGACATGCCATGGGAATCCATCTTAATGGACTACATGTCAGGCCTCCCATCCACCAAGCGGGGAAATGACTAAGTTTTTATGGTTGTTGATTTATTTTCTAAGATGGGGATTCTGGTTTCCTACAAGAAGAGCATCATAGCAGAGACCACTGCCATGCTCTTCTTTGAACGCATCTGGGTAGATTTTGGAATCCTGCAAACTATTTTCTCAAATCGGGATAGTCAATTTCTTAGCACATTCTGGTCAAGCCTCTGGTCACTGTTGGACACCAAGCTCACCAAATCCATGTCCTTCCACCCCCAGATAGATGGCCAAACCATGGTTGTAAATCAAATGATTGTGCATATCCTTCGCATGTATTATTTAAAGCACCCTCACACATGAGATGAGAGCCTTCCCTATGTCTAGCATAGCTACAATTGATCCCTACATAGCTCAACCAACCATATCCCATTTCAAGTGGGGTTGGGATTCCAACCATTGGGTCCCATAGATGTTGCACTTCCCCTAGCGGCCACCTCGACCAACTCATCTCCTGCTCCAACTGAAGTTGACAAAGCCATCCAGTTCATTGAGCGGATCCAGCACATCCGCCAACAGGTTCAGGATATTCTACAGAAGTCCAATGACAAGTACAAACAACGCCATGATCAACATTGGGTGCCACATCAGTTTTAGGTGGGCGAGAAAGTTTGGTTTCACTTGTAGAAAGAATGCCTTACAGGACCCCATCGGAAGCTTCACCCACTCCTTTATGGGTCATACACTATCACCAAATCCATGGGGGATAATGATTTTGAGCTCAACATTCCTTCCTTCCTTGGCCTACACCTAGTGTTCAATGTGGATCTCCTTCACCCTTATTTCCCACCATTATTGGACACCTCAGAAGTAGAAGAACAGATGACACTAATAGAGCTCAAACCTGAATGCATACAATAGGTATCAAATGATCATATTTTGGACACACATATCAATGGAACTCAACAACAAAGGATCCAACTTTATGGAGTCGTCAAAGTAGGGCAGCTCCTGCACCAAGGCAAGTGGCTCACCCGGGGCCAAATTGAGCAGAAATTTCCTCATCTTATGGGGGACCTCAATGCAATGGATACCATTTATTATTGATGGAGGATTGATCCATATGGATATTTTTTTCCACCCACCTTTTGCAACCGGCTCAAAACAATTTTCTGACAATTTTGGCAATTTACTATTTTTAGCAATTTTAACTTCTAGGGCCATTTTGAGGGCCTAAATGAAGGTTTTTTTAGGATCTATCTCCTCAATGATATCAACAAGAATCGTTGATCCCCCAAAATTAATCTCCTCAATGATACCTTTCCAACAGACTATCACACACCTAAAACGGAGATCGGATGCAAAAGTTACAACCCCGGGAAGTTGATGTACTAACTTACCCAAATGGGGCCCACATGACTTTTGGCACTTCATCTCCTAGGGTTAGGTTTTTGGATGTCTAGGGTTTTGGGAATTCTTTTTTATTGTAAAAAGGCCTTCATATCCTCATTGTAATCTTCTTATTGTGAATGCACGTAGCCGTCACATCTCTTCTCAGAGATAAGCCGCCATGATTCCAACAAGCTTGTTTCCACTGCATTTTACAGTTTCAGCTTATTTCGTTATTGAATAGAATTTTTTTTTATTGTATATTTATTATTTTGTGTTAAGAACCTCTTAATAATCTCTATTCATTTCATTCTGCTCATAAAATCTGGATTAATCGGTGCTTCACCTCCCTCTTTGGTTCTCGACAACAGGTCAGATCATGAATTCTCAGGGCTCCGTAGCTGGTGTTGGAGTCTCTCTGGGAGAAAACCACTTCCCAACAGACTCTCTCACCTAGAGAGAGTTTTTCACAGGCTTGAAAAACTGCCTCTTCTACCATGCTCCTGACAACCCACTTCTTCAGCACATTCCTTGACTCATCTCCAGATAGCTGAGGACAATAGTAATGGTTCAACACTCATTCACACAGGAATGACAAAAGGAAAAAAACCACACTCAGTCCAGGAACTGCGTGGCCAAAACAAACCACAGTTACGAAACCACACTGTTCAAAAAAATACAAAATTCTCGGTCTTCACAGAAGACGTGGCTCATTCCACGGGTTCTCACTGGTTTCAGGATGCGTGACAAGAGGATAAAACATAGGGGTCGAGTGCAGAGGAAAAACGGGTTCAAACTGAGGGTGTATCAACTTCTCAAGAAAACATCACAGGCTTCAGGTTTTAGAGCTACATGAGGCATACCGAGATCATATGCATTGGCCACATAGTTCAAACAACAGATGACCGAATGGAAGACGAACCCACATGGAGTTTGGAAGAATGACTCCCAAACCCCCAACATAGTTGACGCTTCAGCTTTTAGCTGCATGCGCCTAGGTCAACACTTGTCTTCCTGGAGCCACATGAGTTCCACTTAGCACATGTTCCCTTTACAGGAACTTAGGACAACACTCAACATGTCCACCTTAGCCTTCAGGAAATAATAATAAATTATTATCTCCTTTAGAGGTAAGCCCCCTAGGTTAGACCCTAGGCCCACACACTTAGCCTCCTCCCTTACCCAACCTTGTGGAAGCTTATTCCCTCATCACTCTTTCTTCGTGGTCGGTCTGCATGCAACGATGTTTATATTTTATTAATGATCTGCATAATTACATATACAAAATCAGGCTCCTGACCTTTAACACTTAGGCTCTCTGGCCTAATAAACACATAATCCCACCATCTTATATACACTTGGCTCACCAGCCTATAAACATGATTAAAATTCATAATAAACATGGGGCACTACCAAGGAATATTACAATTCCCTCCCCTTATTTTTGCATTTTCCTCAGTGCAACTCTTTACACAACATCAACAAGATTTGCAAAATCTTCAAAAAGATTTGGGTATTTTGCCCGCACAACATCCTCATGCTCCCATGTCACATCCTCAGGACCGTACTAGGTCCACTGGACCTTTTCAAGCCCTATCACTCTATTATAAATTTGTTTTCTCTTCTGGTCCAATATGCACACCGGATGCACTTGCAAGACATCTTATTGCTTCACTTGAATCACATTCCAATCGATTACATGATTATCATCAGGTATATATATTTCTTAAGCAATGAAATATGAAACACATTATGTACCATCATGGATGCAGGCAATGCAAGCATATATGCAATATATATGTGTGTGTGTGTGTGTGTACAAACAATTTTAATAACATTATAAGATGTATACAATATAAACAACATACAATAAATAGAGAATTGTACTTATCTTTTGATTGAGAAGACTTCCATATCAACAGGATCTAGGCCAAGGTACCAAACCTCAACAGCACTCCAACCAACGATATATCATTCCCCACATGCTTGTCCCACCCCAGGAGTGTACACCTTCACTGTTACATAGTCCATCAGCTGCTACACCTCCCTTTCCTTGGGCTTCAGCAACAGGCCGAACCGAAAGTCTTAGGTCACCATGGATCGAGGAGTTCCAACTTCCCTCAAAGGTCTCCAATCAACATCTTCTCAAGATACTCTTTGTAATCAACATTCTAAATATAATCCACATCATCTCATCTACATCACCCACATGCAGTTATAATAAGAAAACATTAAACAATTCATTTAGGAACTCCAACTTAGTTCAAAAAGAAATTCAACTTTTTCCCCAAAACAGGAAATTCCATTTCATGATTCATCTTGGTTGTTTCCATATTATGATTGTAGCCATCCTTGTGATTTTCCATAGGCACCAAACTGCATACCATCTTTCCTGTAATTCTTCCTCTTCCATACAACCAACAAATTGTCAGTATTTTTCTGTACATCATAATCCAACATGTACAACACCTTATGCAATGATATTAGAATTGCCTGCACATAGAAATTTAATCACAACTACCAAACAATTTAACCAAATTGAATGACTAATCATTCTATGCATATGTATGTTCATAATTAATAACAGTAAGTTTATTATTTCAATTTTTTGAACATGAAATTTTCTATAGTCTTTATTCTTGTGACTACCTGGCTTGCAACTTTCCTGTTGCAATGTTTAACAGTTCCTAAAATGTTCTCAACTTCACGATTTAGCAACATTTCAGACATTAGTATAATTATTTATGTTAGCGACATTTCTTGTCCTAAGCACAAGAGTATTCAGGTCTGCAAGTTGTACGAGGCGTGCCCAAGCGCAGCATGGAAAAATCTCATTTCAAGCTTCCAACCAGCAAGCAAGAGAAATTATATTGACGATGGTCCAGATCCTTTCATAAGAGCAGATCGGCAGTCAGCGGGAAACCGCAGATAGTAGAGTTGCACCGAGATTAGTGCAAATGGATCGTGCCCATATTGTATGCAGGGAAGAATAAAAGCCATCCATCCGAGGGACGCGTGGCGGGAGATCCAGTCGCGTCGGCTTTTCGGCAGTCGCGAGTCCAAGGGGTGAAGGTTTTATGTCATTGTACATTTCGAAACCCCGAACCCTGAAGCACCGATGGCACCCAAAGTTGGGCCCGCAGTATCAAGGGGCGGTCTCAGTCGTCCATTTGAAGAGGACACCTCATGCACGATGAGGCTCCCTGCCTTTTCGCCCATCGTGGTTTCGAAGTGCAAGGAGCAGCTCCCTCATATCCCCGATGCGCGAAGTGACGAGAGCGTCCAGGACCTGGGGCCCGCAGCAGCGTCGGGTGAGTTCAGGACTGCCAGATTTGAAGGATGCGTGGCGCTAGATTAATCCCTCTTAGAGTTTTTCCCATCGCGATTTCAATAAGCATGGATCAGCCCCTTCATATCCGCGAACACAGAAAACACCTTTGGGAGTAAGCACAAAGTCATAGCCCATGGTCACTTGGGAGACAAAGAGAGTTGTGCAAGAGGGGCCAAAAGCACCGAGATCAGTTACAAAGGAGATCATCACGACCTTCAGGCGCCATCGGATCCAATCTCACTCCTGTGTATCACTTGGAGTAAATGAAGGCATGAACGGGTGGTTGAAACCCCCTTTCATTCATTAAGTGTGAGATATGGAAGGTCTGGCAAGCGGTCTGCTCGAAGGGGTCCTGTGTACCAATTTTTCCAAAGAATCCATGCCGAAGCCTTCAAAAATATAGAGAAGTCTGCACACACTAGATTGACACTTAATGGCTCATCTACCCTCCTTACAGGAGCCATGCGCAGTTAAGATGGCACGTGAAGAAGGATTTCAGTACGAATTTGACTGAAAAGACACCGAGCCCTGGGTGACTGGGCACGCCCCTGTTAGCCGAATTTTCCTGAGTATATAGGCTAAGTTTTTGTATTTTGTAATTATCGATGGTAGAGAAAATCTCACGATTGTAAAGTTTTAACACAGTCTAGTTCTCTGGTTACGCATCTGTATGTGAGATTTCTTGTTTTATGATAGACAGTCTTTATTACTCCATCTAATTTTCATCTTATGTTGAGAGAGTTCGTGAACGACTGATTCATGCGAATTATTGCAATCATGTTATGATAAAGGATTTATTGTTGCATTGTTGTATTCTCTGGCGTTTTTCATTTGAATGGAAGAAGATCTTGCGTTTAGATTTCTTCTCCCATAGCCTGTTAGAAACTTGATGTTTACGACAGACCTTTGCACCTCTCTGATACAAGTCTTCCCCCTACTCACCCTTACTACAACTTACTATCTGAAGTTTGATTAAGACCTAACCTGCCCACGCCTACCTAGCCTAGTTTCGGAGTTAGAACCACACCGTCTTGAGTTGTATTCCAAACGATCACCCCATTAAAAAAATCGTGACACAAACTGATGGGTGTCAGGCTTTACTCCTGCTGCAATCCAGGGGTGACTTCCGTCGCCAACATTTCTGGCATCGTTTTCGAGGATGAAGTTGAAGATTTTCCCTAGGCAGAACGACATTAAGCCTCTGATTCTGAAGGTGCATCAGACATCAGAGCCATTAAATATTGCTACTGTGCACTCCACTATGGTGACTCCATTGTTTCCACATCACTATTTCAGCTGTGACTACTGTTAGCACACCTGAAAGCTGACCCTGAGGATCTTTCTCAAGAAAGTTTCAGCAGTTGCTTTCTCAGCTTGAAAAGCTTCCTGGGGTAACGACAACGTTAAGATCTGGCCTTTGATGGTGAACAAGGACTAGGCATATTTGAAGCTGCGCATCTTTCACCTGGCGACTCCATGATTCGAGGATCGATTGGCGACTCCATTGTTTCGATATGGAAAAACTTATGGCTCAAAGGTTTGCTTTCTATGACTTTTCCTAGATAGTTGGGTTTCCTAATGCACTTTCTGATAGAGACCAATGGGAAGGTTTCCTCCCTGAATTTCATGCAACAAGTTGGGAAGAACCAGCTGAGCATTTACTGGACTTCCATGAGGCTATTCACCGACACAATATCACGCATGAGGATGTCCGGATTAAGCTCTTCAGGTATTCATTGAAGGGAGTTGCTCTTGAGTGGTGTCGATCTCTTCCCGCTGCAAGCATCTGCTCTTTAATAGGTTTTCATACATCTTTCAATTCATTTTGTAAAGACTACTATCCAGCTGATTGTTTGTTTGAAAACTGTTGTGAGGAGTTTTCTTCACTTCATGAAGCCTTTGCTGGCCCTGAAGACCAGGTCCATGATGAAGCTTTTACTGTGGAGGAAATCATTTGCTAGGAAAATATGGAGGTGTTGAATGATATTAATTGTGTTAGCCCTAGAACGGAAGCATCTGACATCATATCAGATGCCTATATTCCTTTAGATGTTCATAACGATCAACATGCCTCTTGTGGAAATTGTGAGTTTATAGAGCAAATGTGGTCCATGGTAGATGACTCACCTGGATATCGAGTTGAAGCAGATGTTCCTAGCAGCTCTGCTCATGATGACGAAGACCCTCTCTTTTTAAAAGAGGGGTTAGTTGTGGAAGAGGATTCTTCTCTTTTCCCCCAGGGGGTTTCTCACGATATATTTTTACCTGGGATTAAATAGAAAAGGATTATGTATGGGTAGCCAGAAGCAGCAGGTCCCACTGTCCCTCAAACAAATTTTTTTTACGGGATCATTGTTCTGGAGGAGGGTCATATCAATGAAGGACAACCCCTTTTTGATGTATATTATAGTGATGATGAGCAGCAAGCATATCCTACATTTGATCACTATAAAGATACTGAAGACCCAGTTAGCAAGCAGAACCACCCCATGGTCCCTATTTATGATGAATACGAATCTGACCTAGGGGAGAGCCAAGAAGAGGAAAAGGAACCAGAGGAACAACTGAGCACATATTTCATTCTAGAGCCAGTCAGCGAGCAGCTACCGCCTGAGATCAGTGAGCCTACGTCAGTTGTCCACTCACCTGTTCTTATCAAAGATATTCAACCACATGTGAGCAACTCTGTAGCAGAGGAGGCTGCCTGTCACCAATTTTCCAAAATTCGCCACTCATTCTATGATCCTATCAGTGAGTACATGGAGTGGCATGTCCTTTATGCCTTGGATCCGCCCTATTCCATATCAACTTCACCCTGTGAGGAGAAGTTGAAGAGTGTAGTCGTTCTGCTGTCACGGTTACACCATCTGCTGGTGATCATTGACAGAAGGAAGGAGCTTCTATCCAAGAAGCTGCTTGAATGGATATGGTGGAAGTTTTCTTTCACCTAGGCCATGTAAAATATTTTATTAGCATTAGGACTGTATATAAATAAGCTCCTTTGAGCATGTAGCTTTATTTTATTACTTTTATTTTTCGGCCTGTATTTTCAGCAGTGGGATGTTTTGAGCATGACTCCATAGCCCAACAGCAAGGCACTAAAGCTGTGGAATGAGTTCTTAGAGAATCACAGGGACGACTCTATCCCCCATGGAGCCTAATGTTAGCGACATTTCTTGGCCTAGGCACAAGAGTATTCGGGTCTGCAATTTGTACGAGGAGCGCCCAAGCACAGCATGGAAAAATATCGTTTCAAGCTTCCAGCTAGTAAGCGAGCGAAATTATATTGACGACGATCCAGATCCTTTCATAAGAACAGTTTGGCGGTCAGCGGGAAACCGCGGATAGTATATTTGCGTCGAGATTAGCGAAAATGGATCATGCCCATATTGTATGCAGGGAAGAATAACAGTCGTCCATCCGAGGGACGCGTGGCACGAGATCCAGTCGCGTCGGATTTTCGACAGTCATGAGTTCAAGGGGTGAAGGTTTTATGTCGTTGTACATTTCGAAACCCCGAACCCCGAAGCACCGATGGCACCCAAAGTTGGGCCCGCAGTATCAAGGGGCAGTCTCAGCCGTCCATATGAAGAGGACACCTAGCGCGCGATGAGGCTCCCCGCCTTTTCGTCCATCATGGTTTCGAAGTGCAAGGAGCAACTCCCTCATATCCCCGATGCACGAAGTGACGAGAGCGTCCAGAACCTGGGGCCCGCAGTAGCGTCGGGTGAGTTTAGGACTGTCATATTTGAAGGACGCGTGGCGCCAGATTAAGTCGTCTCGATGTTTTTCCCATTGTGATTTCAAGAAGCATGGATTAGCCCCTTCATATCCGCGAATGCTGAAAACACCTTTGGGAGTAAGCACAAGGTCATAGCCCGTGGTCACTTGGGAGACAAAGAGAGTTGTGCAAGAGGGGCCAAAAGCACCGAGTTCAGTTACAGAGGAGATCATCGCGACCTCCAGGCGCCATCAGATATGATCTCACTGCTGTGTCTCGCTTGGAGTAAATGAAGGCATGAATGGGTGGTTGAAACCTCCTTTCATTCATTAAGTGTGAGATATGGAAGGTCTGGCAAGCGGTTTCCTCGAAGGGGGCCTGTGTACCGATTTTTCCAAAGAAGCCATGCTGAAGCCTTCGAAAAGACAAAGAAGTCTGCACACGCTAGCTTGACACTTAATGGCTCAGCTACCCTCCTTACAGGAGTCATGCGCAGTTAATATGGCGCGTGAAGAAGGATTTTAGTATGAATTTGACTGAAAAGACACTGAGCCCCGAGTGACTGAGCACGCCTTTGTTAGGCGAATTTTCCTGAGTATATAGGCTAAGTTTTTGTATTTTGTAAGTATCGATGGTAGAGCAAAGCTCCCAATTGTAAAGTTTTAACACACTCTAGTTCTCTGGTTACGCATCTGTATGTGATATTTCTTGTTTTATGACAGACGGTCTTTCTTACTCCATCTAATTTTCATCTTATGCTGAGAGAGTTTGTGAACGACTGATTCGTGCGAATTATTGCAATCATGTTATGATAAAGGATTTATTGTTGCATTGTTGTATTCTCTGGTGTTTTGCATTTGAATGCAAGAAGATCTTGCGTTTAGATGTCTTCTCCCACAACCTGTTAGAAACCTGATGTTTACGATAGACCTTTGCACTTCTCTGATACAAGTCTTCCCACTACTCACCCTTACTACAACTTACTGTCTGAAGTTTGATTAAGATCTCACCTTCCCACGCCTACCTGGCCTAGTTTCGAAGTTATAACCACACCGTCTTGAGTTGGTTTCCAATCGATCACCCCATTAAACAAATTGTGACACAAACTGATGGGAATCGGGCTCTGCTCTTGTTGCAATCCAGGGGTGACTTCCGTCGCCAAAAATTTCCATGCAAAAAACATATATGCATATACTTACAAAATGCATTCATCCAAGTGCATTTAAGTATACAATTCCATCATGTATGAGTGCAACTCTACCCCTTACTAGACATGAGTACAACTCTCAATGCCTATTTATCCAGTGCACCCTTGTATTGATTTACATAATTCTCTTTATCTCAGTCATGTATCTCACCATCCATAAGTTGGAATTATGGCCAATATGTTGACACATTCTCCATACACTTGCTATTTTCTTCCCAATTAATTGGATGTCTTCCTTTTTGACCCAAACACTACACCAAGAAAATAATTCTGTGGTGTTCATTAGTGTTAGAAAAAAGGTTGTTGTCCAAGTTTTATTTAAAGGTAGGAAGCTTCTTAGTACCTGTGTGGCTCATAACCTTTCCATATCCAACCATGTCCCGGTCTCATACATGACTAGATTACTGGCATTCATTCATATAACCAGTTCTTATATTTTAATTCTTTGGTTATTACCCCATAACCAAATTAACATGGCATTCTCATATGGCAGTGTGTGCATTCAAATCTAAGAAGCTTTGAATTAATAAAAGCCTCCAACCTTTACCACAACCAGTGGTATGCATTCAATAATATAATCATGTGATTTTATAAAGTAACTCTGGCTGAGGAAATTCTTACCTAAATTTCCTTTCATCAATTATGCAAAAAGAGTAATAAAAAACTCATACCTGCATGACTGCCATTAATAAATTTTATACTACCTAAAATTGTGATGACAATAGAAGCTTTCATGCTTCTTTTATCAAACTTATAACCAACACTTCAGCATTCTGTTGCTTCCATCCTTACGTAGAAATGTCACCAACAACACTTGCAAACATGCAAGCATTCTTTCCTCTGGCTGACCCAACAAGTCATAACATACTTGCTGCCACAGAAATTGCAGCAACTTCTTTCTCCCTATAAAATGTTTTCTTGTTGATCCCAGAAGTATTCAATTCTTCCTAGATTCCTAAATCTTCTTGTGCTTTCATTGTAGTCATTGTACACGACTATTTTTCTCCTGAGCACTTTCTAGCCAAATCACTCTTGGATTCCTTTGCATTTATAGTCCCAAACTAAGCTAATATTAACCTTCAACTTTCGTTAATTTCCTGGGTCCAACTAACCCACACTCGTACTTGGATGAATCAAATTCCACACCAAGTTGTTTTATAGACTCTGGATTCTTCGACATCTAGTTACTCTTTAGGACTGAACTTGTTTTACCTTATGATCATATATTCAAGTGATGCCTCCAACTTATTGGGTTGTCACTCATGGATCTATGGGTATTCATTGTTATATAAGGAGTATGTATCCTGAATTAACCTGTTTATGATCCCATACCAATCATAGCATAAAATGAAACTAACATTTTATCTAACATAACCATTCATAGAATAAAATGCCACTGAAATTTTATCTAAGTGCATTCTAGCATCAACAACACTTACACACTCTAGGCATTTGGCCATTACATATCAATTTAAATACTGAAAATTAACTAAGGGAATCCTTACCTCGATCCCGTTCACATGTATGCATCAACAGAAACTAAATGCATACCTGCCTAGTTGTTACCAGCCTACTTGTTGTTGTTTGACCAACAGACATTTGTATAAGCTCACAGACTTTCCCCTTCATCATTTTGATCATCATTCCTGCCATCCTCATGGGTCTTCACCTCAATGGAAATTATACGCAACAACAACATCCACATATTTAACCCTGCTATATCATTTTTTCTGAATACATAATCCATCCTTTAGTCATACTCAAACATTATTTCATAATAACAGACTATTCTAAGTTCACCAGCTTGTACATATGAAAACTTACACATCCATATTGATGCATACCCCCCCCCTCTACTCTCCTCGGGGTTGCATGACCTCTGGGTCTAGGATCTCTCTTCCTTCGGAGTCGGATCGACCCTTTAGGCTCCTTATTGAACCCAAAACAATTATACACAGGCCCCCTTTTCCTTTCTGTGTGCAGGTCCTGACAAACCCGCGGGCTATACCTGCGTGCTTCCAAAACTCCAAGTTTCAGGCGCTAGCCCCTTTTTCACTATCCCTTTCCTTCTTAAGACCGTGGGCTATGACCTCACATAAGTGTGTGATTATAGGAGCGGGAAAGAGTGGTTTTAGACCAACCCTCTTTTCGCCCTGCAATTCACCTCCATCTTCCATGTATGCCTTCAGGGATACCATGGTATAAATTGCTGCCCGCTCTCACATTTTTAACATCCGAGCAAGTTCTGGCACCACAATCTAGCTCCTCCATCAATCTCTCACTTTTGGCGATGATCCATGATCAACGGCTATTATCTATCCTCCTTTCTTGTCTTTCACATGCCTTCCCAAACCTCCATGATTTGTTGACACGTAGCTCCCTTCGAAACCAACGGCTATGATTGATTATGTCTTTCTATTCTTCAGGAGTTTCAACTCTCAACTCTCGCTCCCTCCTTAGTAACTATCTTCTGAAGTGGAATATCTACTGACACCTATCACTACATATGTGTGGCTATGATTTCCTCTGTGAATCTGGCCTTCGGGAGTTTCATTTCTCAACATCTCATTTCATATGGAGAGATTTCTATGAAAAGGCATATCATCTACCATGCATCCTTCTAAATCGATGGCTCTGCTCCTTTTTTGGGACTTTAGTATTTTCAACTAGATCAATGGTCCTTTGGCTCTCTTCTCAATCAATGATCGAGATCTCCTTTGGGACTTCGATGCTTTCAAACTTTCATCCTTCGCATTCTCCCAGAGTGTTTTCATCTGAAGTTCATGATCTATTGACATGTACCCTCCTGCATGATAAATGATCATAAGTGGCTTCAACACTTCGGGCTTCAACAATTTCATATCTTCCCCAACCACAAATGTCCGAAGTGGTTCACTCCGGAGTTATGGATATTTCGCCACCTGTCAGCCTTCATGATGGACAGTCCCAAATCACTTCGGACTTTAGGACTTTGACAAGTACACTCTCCTACGCACACAAGGGTTAAGTCTCGTGTGCTCACCTCCAGATCCAATGGTTCTTGGTCTTTCGTGCTCAAACCCAACGGATGGGATTTGTTCCTCTCCTCCGTGCTTCCTTTGTTCTGTTGGACATTGATCTAATGATCGAAGATCCTCCTTAGAGGTGACCTTGGGTGGTGATCTCATGCAAACAAGTGATTGCGGGCACGTTCAAAGGTGTTTTGAGACCAAAATAATTTTAGTCCCGCAATTCACCTTGAGCCTACATGCGTCCTTTCTCCAAAACCATGGTTTGGATTGCGGCCCTCCATCGAATTCGTAAAGATCGAGTACCTTCTATGCCCACAATGCAAGGTGATCATCGATCTCACGATATTGACGATGCTTCTAAACGGATGATCGAGATCTACCTCCAATAGTTCATATCCCTCCTGTCTTAGAATATTTTCTAAGTATTCAAAGGCTTCGACCTGTTCTCCTCCTTTGAGTCCGTATATCAGGTCTCGTCTTCTCTCACGTAAGCGTTATCTCTTCTGAGATTTAGGACTTAGAATGAGTCTGTCACCCACACACTCCTTGCGTTATCTCTTCTAATATTTTTGAGTTACTTAGTATCCTAAGGGTCTCGACCCTTTTGTTTCATTTCAAAGGAAAAATCAGTGCCCTCCTGGAAACCTTCTGCTCAAAGCACACCTTGCTGAGTGTTTTCTACAGTGTTTAACAACTCTTTGATTATCTTCCTCTGATACTCTTCTCCCTAAACTTGACAAAGAGTTCTCTTTGTGCACACTTTCACTCACTCAATGCCCGCCTGGAAGAGCCATACAGAGTTCTCAGTGACTCTATCTCTCTCTGAACTCAACACAGAGTTTTTCCTGTGCACTCCTTGCACTCACGACTCACATGAGAGAAACAATTGAAACGTATTCGTTACCTCACCAGTTCACACATTACTCTGCGGTCCAACACCACTTCTATCATTGTTTTATGATACCACTATTCCTCTTGAGATTCTTAACACGACCAAGGTAACATCTTGGCACTCAAGAAAATTCTGAGGTTTGAAATTGGTTTCTCCAGACACAATTTCCACCTTAAACCTTGGGTCCAATGACCACTTATCCATCCCATCCAGGCTCAATGTTGAAACCATGGGTTAGAACTCGAATTTTCTCTACTTTGACAACAATTCTTTCTAAAACTTTTTCTTCAACTTCCACTAACATGGCCCATCCAAGTTAAGCGTTGTAACCATGGCTCTGATACCATATTGTAATATCCCCGACCACAAAAAAGATAGACAATGGCACCTACACAACCTTAACTTATCCTTTAAATATTTGATACCATTTTGTAACATCCCCGACCACCAACAAACCAAGCAATTCCACTACTCCTGCAGCTCTATTGCTCTATTCTGATCTATGACAGCTCCATCCTTAAACTACTGGGCTATACCACACAAAGTTACTTGCGGAAAAACATACACATCCATATAAACATAGAATGACTATTCTACATATATATAACATAATAATGTGGAAATAACAGTAAGCCTACACATGCAGCATATACAACATATACATGGGATACTCATCAATTACAACATATGTACCATTACACAACATGTAAATGAACATAAAAGTGGTACTTATCTTTTATTATAATACCACCAACTATGTGCAGACCTTCCACAAACCTCCTAACCATAGACCATGCTACTCATCATCCTCAGCAGTGGGTCACCCCCAAGCGAGGACTAAGCTCCACCCAAGGCAAGGGAATCCTAGACCAAGCTGAGGTTACAAAAAAACTGTGCAGAGAAACCGAAGGGATTCTCTCCAGGAGCCTTCTTACGCCCACTAATCATGGAATCTCAGTCACCACATGCCTGTTCCACACAGGAGTATACACATTCACAAGAACAATCCATTGGTGCTTCACTCCCTCTCTAGGTCTCGGAAACAGGCCAGATCAGGAATTCTCAGAGCTCCATAGCTGGTGCTGGACTCTCTCTGGGAGAAAACCACTTCCCAACACACTCTCTCACCTGGAGAGAGTTGCTAACAGGCATGAAAACCTACCTCTTCTACCATGGGCCTGAAAACCCGCTTGTTCAGCACACTCCTCGACTCAGCTCCATCCAGGTGAGGAAAATAGTAATGGTTCAACACTCATTCACATTGGAATGACAAAAGGCATCAAGACACACTCATTCTAGGAACTAAGTGGCCACAATAGCCCACGGTTACAACACCACATGGATCAAACAAATATGGAATACCCGGGCTTCACAAAATATGCATCTCAGTCCACGGGTTCTCACTGGTTTCAGGATGCGTGACCAAAAGACAAAACACAGGGGTCGAGTGCAGAGGCAAAATGGGTTCAGACTGAGGGTGTATTGGCTTCTCAAGAAAACATCAAAAGCTTCGGGTTTCAGAGCTTCGTGAGGCATACCAAAATCAGATGCATTGGCCACACAGTTTAGACAGTGGATGACCCAATGGAGGAAGAACCCACGCAGAGGTTGGAAGAATGACTCTTGAACCCCCAACATAGATGATGCTTCAACTTTTAACTACATGCACTTAGGTCGACACTTGTCTTCTTGGAGTCGCATGAGTTCCACTTAGCACACGTTCCCTTTACAGGAACTTAGGAAAACACTCAACATGTCCAACTTAGCCTTCAGGAAATAATAATAAATTATTATCCCCTTTAGAGGTAAGCCCCCTAGCTTAGCCCCTAGGCCCACACACTTAGCCTCCTCCCTTACCCAACCTTGTGGAAACTTAGTCCCCCATCACTCTTTCTTCTTGGTCGGTTTGCATGCAATGATGTTTATATTTTATTAATGATCTGCATAATTACATATACAAAATCAGGCTCCTCGCTTTTAACACTTAGGCTCTTCGGCCTAATAAACACATAATCCCACCAGCTTATATACACTTGGCTCACCAGCCTATAAACATGATTACAATTCCTAATAAAACTAAGGCACTACCGGGGGATATTACAGCTATCTTTGAGAATCTTGATCCCGAAAAACCTTCATTTAGGCTGTCAAAATGGCCCCGAAAGTTAAAAACTGCTAAAAATAGTAAATTGCCAAAATTACCAGAAAATTGTTTTAAGCGATTTGGAAAAGGTGGGTGGCCATCGATATCCACATGGATCAATAATGGAACATATACTGTTATTATCATAAAACAACTTTCACATTTATTTTTAGATAATATATTTAATAAGGAAGAAGAGATTTTATAGTTGTAAAAAAATTATAAGACACCACATAGGGGTATGATGATTGTTTTTCTCTCTCACACACAAATCTTGGATTAGAGGAATCTTGAGGGGTTTCCATGAAAGGATTCAATCGAGGAAACTGTAGTGGAAAGGAAGCCTCTTCACCTTGTTAACTTGACACCATAAGAAGAAGTATCGTTGGTTGGACAATCTCAAAAGGTGTCAGACATTTTTCTGGACACTCAACTAGTTGTGGAGACTCATAGAAGGTCTTCCCTCCTATTCCTTCCCATTCTATAATTGTTTTGATAAATTCTCTCACTATTTTGGGAAGGAATTGGTCTGGATCATTAAAAAAATTGTCCTTTCATTCTAAGACTATGGGTGCTTCAACTTTCTCTTTGTGGGTCCATCCTTAGAACAATTCTCTTTTGCCCAAGAAATTTCTTATGTTTATCCTATAAAAGTAACAATGGAAGCAAAATCATCGATGGATTCAGAAGAGGAATTGGTTTCTTATCAACTCATAAATATAGAAATATTGGTCTCGTTAGTGGTGTCTAATAGAGTGTCGGGACTAGGATAAATCACATTTGTGATTACTGGAGGGAGAGTATGATGGAGGAAGTCCCATCTCTTGAAATCCTAGAATAGGTGTTGAAGGAAAATCTCCATGTGGACAGGTAGATCTCCTCTTGAGAAATAGACTCTTAACTCTTAAGATAGAATATGCTTATCATGGACACTGACTTCCTTTTAGATCTAGATAAACTAATGTGTGAGGATTAAGGAGAAAAGAAGTACCTTTTACCAGTGTTGTTCTTGCACGATCTGAGTTGAGATCCAATCTTTTTCTCCTCGACAAGCCCTGTAAACAAACGAAAGTACAACCACTTCCTACTCTACTGAGATTATCTTAAAATAGATTTATCTACTTAGAGACAAGTTCATGTGAGATCAAGCACAAACTAGAAAGAAAGAGGCCAAGCAGATTATATTTATGAGAACAACAACTAAGGAAACTTACAACTGTAGATGTGAGTGCAGTAGCTTCATCAAGTCCTCCTTGTCTAACCCTTGCTCAAAATACCCACAATCAAAATGAAAATAGCTTCACTGATTATTCTCCACTTCATTGTGTGTTTCCTATGAGATCATAGGTTTCATGCTTCCAATTCTTCCCCCTTTTTCACCATGAGAGGGCCTTCTTATATAGGTTTAGAGAGGCCCAACCACTTGAGATATCTTTAGGGTAAGTTGAGGATTTTCATCCTTCAGTTAGGGATCTTCCCTAAGATCATGGCTTGACTGAGGATTTGAGTCCAATTGCCTTCAAAGATTGAAGAGATCTTTCCTCCATTCTTCTCAACAAACCAATTGTTGCCCAGAATACATAGCGCTCGCTCAAAAGGGAAATCAAAGTGTTATAACGTTCCCTAGTAGTGTATAGGGGGGTACCATAACTCCTGATAGTAGCAGGGCTCCTCCAAAAGGGTAGATGGAGTGTTATAACACTCCCAGATAGTCTATAGGGGGGCACCAACACTCCTGAGAGAGGTATAGGGGAGCGCTCTCCTCTAAAAACTCAATTTTAATGGTTCTTTCAAATGGCAAGAGGTTCATAAACCCAAGTAACCATTCCTCTTATTCTAAATCAAATGTTTGAGGTGTTTCAAGTGTCTTTCTGATGTCATTATAGGTACGACATAGGAATTATGGCAGTATGATTTTCTTGACACTTGCGACACTTGTGAGAAAAATGTGACACTTGCGACACTATCGAAGTGAGTAATTTCAATGTGTAATAGATTGCCCCCCAAAGTATGAAGTTAGAAGATGAGAACTGATAACTGAAATGCTTTGTAGACTTTCAAGCAAGGGTGTAGATGCAGAGAACCTGACAGAAGTTGCACACAAATATCCAACAAATATTATGACATGTTTCAAACCCAAGGTAGGCACACCTATGCTTGGATGATAAAGACTTGCAAGATATGGCCGCCATAAAATACACTGTGGATCCATAATTGTATTGATAAAAGGTATAGCCACCGAGGATACAGTGTGGATCTATACTCATATGACCTGAATTGATTGTAGCCATGAAGAATACACAGTGGATCTATGAGATGATAAGACATAGAGACGACCAATACAAAGTGGATCTATGTGTCATTGCTCAATAACTACTCCTTCTCAACTTGGGTAAAGTACATATAAGAGTGATGACTCAACCCAAGGTCTTCTTACCAATCCCGATGTAGTACAAATCTAACCATGTGAATATATGTCCTAATGTTGAACATGGCAGAAACCACTTGATTACCGGTCAATGATGTAAACCGTTAACAAGTACGAGGGAGATCACCATTGATGTCAATGATTCCCAAGGTACTCTAGTACATTCCAACGAATGTGAATGGATGAGTTGAAGTTGAACATCCGTGCAATCATCCGATCAGAGGTCAATGATGTAAACCCACTGTCGAATGTGAGGAGGCCTTCCATTGAGGCATGCAGGTCCCAAAGTACTAATTGGTTTATAATTCTAATTCTTGGATAATGTGTTGAATTCGGTAGGAATAGACTCGTCGAAGGAGGGCCTTGATGTATCCCCCATCAATTACATGAAATGGACACAGAGATGTAATTGGTAGATCAAATGAACATGGACTGACATGGGTATTGAGAAAATATGTTTGTGATGGATGACTCTCGAGGTGGATACTTCCCTTGAACACTGAGGCACGATAGCAGAAACATGACATGGACCAAAACTTGATGATGCAGTGGATGTTGTGACTTATGTTAGGTGACCTAAAGGAATATAGGAAACTCAAAGGATTGGCTCAATGCAGAGGTTCAACAGATTAAAATGCATGCAAAGACAAGGTGTCGTGTTCAAGGGAAACCATAAGAGTTACTTGGCGATGTTCTCAAAAAATTCTTGGCTTGCTTCTTTCAAAATTTCCCCCCATCTAGATAGATGAGTACCTCTTTTTGATTTAATGAGCTCAAGGAGGGTAACACATGCTCGATATAACTCACCTTTGGTAATTTCCTCTTCCTTTGTTTAACGAACTGGAAGAAGTAAGGGTTCGGTCCCATATGGGCCTGTCGATGTTTTGTTTAATGAGTCCAAAGACATGAAACTCAAAGGTTTTTCATGATTATAGAGTCTGGAAAAACACTTAAAAGAGAACTCTCTCAGTTCCTTTTTCAACAAGTAGTCTAATGAGACCGAAAAAGAGATAAACTATCGCTCAACAGACATTTTTCTTCAAATACTTTAACAAGCATGAAGAGATCAAGGTTGCTCGGCAATATTTTCATGTTTAGAGAGTCTGAAAAGAACTTAAAGATGACTCCAATGTTGTCATTTTTCATAATGTTAGTCTTGCGAGGCCGAAAAAGAGATAAATTATCACTCGAAAGACGCCCTTTCAAACATTTTAACGAGTGGGAAAGGAAGAAAGATCACTCGGCAATATTTTCATGTTTAGAGAGTCTGAAAAGAGCTTAAAGGAGACTCCAGGGGGTTCCTTTTTCGGGTATCCATACAGGTCCGAAAAAGAGATAAAAGTTTACCTGAATGCATTCTCATGTATTTACGAGCATGAGAAAGAACAAAGACTAAGATCGGTATGCCCCTAGCTCGAGAGCTGGATTAACTCCAGAAATATCATCAAAGGCTGGAGACATTCCCTCCAAGCTTCAATTCATTCACCGACTTTGAGGTTGTCACCGATTTCTCTACTAGAGGAGAAAAAGGAGAAGGGTGGATGAAAAGAAGGTTCAATAGAGGTGATTGTTTCATTGTTTAACGAGCTTGACATGGGAAAAGAACTATGCTCAGGGCCTCTGTTTCATTTTTTAACGAGCTTGTGTTGACGGGCGAAACAGTCCATCCGTCAACTGGAAGAGTGGAACCGGTCCAGGGTTGTCTAAATAACCCAAGTCGTTTGGTATGAACCACCCTGATGAGTTTAACGGCTCCGTTGGCCGCCCTGAGGTCTCGTAAGGAAACCAAAGAGAAAGTGATCTGAGCTAAATAATCTAAACTAAGGAAACTAGAAACTAATAAAAACAAACTTAACTTAACTATACTAATCTAACTATAAACTACTAACTATTATATATTTACAAGATACTAACTATGATTATAATAACTCAAATCAACTACTTAATTATCAGCTATGATCATTCTTTATTCACAAATATACAATATGGACAAATTGCAGATTTGATTAAAACCTGCAAAACTCATGTGTTCGCTTCCCTAAGACAACCAAGGATCTATTTTTGTCTTTTTGTATTTATAAAACAGAAAGAAAGCTAACTGAAATTAAATAATCTAATCTAAATCTAACTAAACTACTAATTAATCAAAGCAATAAACATCTAACTAATTAACCTGGAA
>ML787835.1:358156-369000 GCA_009831015.1 Picea engelmannii | reverse complement strand
TTGCAAACAGTATGTTAAGCATCGATTTGTAAAGTTCAAAGTGATTGATCAATGCGCTTTCAAACCATTGTCATTACGCCTTATAAACTTGCCCATGTATTTGGTGCATATGGTAATGTTTTCATTCCAATCTTTTGAGAACAATATGATCCAAATCTTTTCATATGATAACTGAGTGAGAATCCATAATAAGGAAAAAAGCAATAAGACCAAATCCATTACAATTTTCATAAGATCAAAACAAGACCAATAACTTTTATGCCCAAAGGTTTAACAATCAAATGTATCCAAATGTGCAATCAAGGTAAGATAATGCTCAAGAACATAAGTTTGATAAAACCTTTAGCAGTCATGTGATAAACCAGTGATCAAGCATCTTTCAGCAAATAAACCAAAAACGATGACAATCTAAGCAACGAAAGAGGTGTTTTCACACTTGCAGTTGTGAAAACTGAAACGAAATTGAATTGCAATGGTCGAAAAAATGAGACGAATGTATAAAAGCACAATGCGACAATGATTTGTCGTTATACGACAAGGGGTGTAGGCATCTTTTTTGAGAGCAATAAAAAAAAAATGGGTTGGCTGCCAACAACTTGCTACAGAGAAGAGAAACTATGCTCATGGTTTCGACCGGATCATGGCTTCCAAGAGGATAATGCTCTAGAAGGGTACCATGTCAAAGGATAAAACACGGTCATGGCCTCTAGGAGATCTTCACTGGATGGAAGATAATCACTTGAGAAGGAACACATGTCGAGGGTCGCGATAGGAGTAAGGAGATCAGGCTCCAATAACCCTACCGAAGAAATCACCATGTCTACTACCGGATCCAAATCATCGGAAGTTGAAAGCATGTGAGACGATAGAAAATCGACATCAGGAGTGCAGATAGACTATATATATACCCGAATTTCTTCACGAGGGGGAAGAAAAGAGGACCGATGATGTTTATTATCCCAAGGTAACTTGTCAATGAAAATCATCTCTGGAATAGATTCATTGGAAGGAAAAGTTGGGGAAATGTAGTCGATCGCAGACGACAAGGAACTCAACCATGATTGCATCGAGGAAACGTCAGGTGCCAATAGATGTTGGTCACTTGACAAGGGAGAAGCAGATTGGATAGAAACGTATGATGTTTCGGCTAGACTAAGTGGCACGGTGTCACCTAGTGCATCAAATTCCAATAGACAAGGTACAATCCAAGAGCTAGATGATTCCAAAGATTGATAAGCCGCGGTCAAAATCATATCGACGGTGACAATATGATGTGTAGTTGGTGGAAGCGGTGTAGGGAAGGTACCCATGAGGCTAGAATATTTTAGTAAGGCAACACCAACACTTTCATACGTGATCTTGTGGTATCCCAAGAGAGGAATATTGTCGGTAGCAGGAGCGCGAGCATCGGTCATGCATAAATCCAATTGATCAACAGTCACAATTTTTCCCTGATGAGAAAATTGGACACATCAAAAAACTGACGAGGCAGCGACAGTCATAGCATAAAACCAACTTCTTCCAAGTAACAAGTTGTAATCGAGGGGAGCATCGACCACCTCAACATCAATAGTAACATTTTTTCCACCCAATTGGATGGGCAGGGACTGTAAAATCCCATGGGGATGAAAACCTCACCCATCAAAGGCACGTAACATCGTTGGGGATTTGTTGAGTGCTAGTGATTTTAAACCTTTTCAACATGCCAAAGACATGACACAAGTCGAGGCTCCCTCATCCAGAATAGTTTGGTGGATTTGTTGATTGTGAACAACAACATCAACTTGGAAAGCAAGTTGGTGGGAGAGTCAAGACACATAATTGTCCAAGTTAAACATGATATGGTTGGACGAATTAGGATCAACAGGGCCAAGAGTGGCTAAGAGCGTTCTATGTTGACTGGGGCAGTGTTGTAGAACTTCTAACACAGACATAGTACATGGTTCTTGAGCCAAATATTCAACAATGTTGTAGTTCTGGGTGGCACGTGAGCTAGGATTAAAGGTAGCTTTGTGAACAGTTCTCTTAGGAGGGCATAAGATAGAGTTGAACATGGGTTTCTCAATCTGGAGTGGTCCAGATGGAGGATTAACCGATGGAAGACTAATGGAGGATGATGATGGATCCGATAAAGTACCGGTACCGTTAGTGTATTTTCCTTTATCAGGGTTACCTGGTGTGTCGTATGTCTTAGAGAGAGTGATCAAATTGATCCCATTAAACATATGAATATCTACACTCGATGAGGCCTCATCATGAGGATCGTTAGAACTACTCCCATGAGAGGGGGTTTGAGCAACCATGGATTGCTACTGTGGAAAAGGATGAGTAAGCACAACGGGTTGTGACTTTCCTTGGAAAATTTTGGTCACTTCATTGCGAAGTGGATAGTCTCGAGTGTAGTGATCGTCACCACAAATGATAAATGGGAATTTCATCTTCTGTTGTGTTTTATTTTCAGTAGTAGGTGGTTGAGCTTGATTTTTCGTTTGTTCATTGTTATTTTTTTATTTATTCTTTGTCTTCTTCTTACCTCCAGATTGTTGTGAAGGGGTAGATTGAACTGCATTCACCTCAGAGATCTGAGTTTGGGGGGAGGTAGAGGAGAGTGTGGTCGATTAGGAAAAATATTGAGTTTTGACGGAATAGATAACACCATACGCATGAGATGAGGATGAAGGTTTGGATGGATCGGTATTAGCTCGAGCAGCATTTGGAAGAAAATCATACAAAGTACCAAATTGGGAATAAACCAAATCTAAATACTGAGCCCGAGTGATGGCTTGTTCCTCTGTGACTGTGCCGCCCATAGTGACATCACGAGCGATCGGGGGTAAAAGTGATTTAGTAAACCATTCCGCCAATAGTATGTCAGGAATGACTACCTTGATCATCCCTCGTCGTCCCCTCCACTCATGAATATGGTCAGAGATATGGACAGAGTTAGTTTGACGAAGGGAGGTCAAGAGCTCAATATCCATCTCGTAGAAAATAGGCAGTTGAGAGTGCATGAGGAAAGACATGGCAAGGGAATTGAAATCATGAAAAGAATCATGTGATAGTTCAATATACCACTTTGCTGCCAAACCGGTAAGCATTCGCTGGAAAAGATGCAAATGTATAGAATCATCCATGAGGGAGTTTGATGAACACCACAAATGGAAAGTCATCACATGGTTGTTTGGATCTTCACTAGGGTTTCTGTCAAATTTTGGAATATCATAAGGAAGTTTAGCTGGAATTACTGGACAAACTGGTGAATGAAAAATAGGATAATTAGTTAACCGAGACAAGTCTGGAAGATCTAGAGTTGTAAGGAAAGGTAGTTGTTAGTTAATTTGTGAATGATACTGGTGTGGAATAAGAACACTAGTAGGACCATAAACTGGGTTAGGTGGATAGTTGTAACCAGTAGGTCCCCCTATATATGTTTGTTGTTGGCCAAGATAAACAGGATTCGATGATGGATGAGAAACATTGGCATAACCCGGTGGGTTCTAATCGTTATAGGCCAGGTGATTTTCTTGCCCATGAGGAGGATAAACATTTTTCCCTTGAGAATGGTAAGGAGTAGATCCCGGAGGCGGATACACATTGGACCCATGAAGAGGATAAGACTGTGGTCCTGGAGAACTCCAAGTGGTGTTTGGGATGCCACCCGGATAAGATTGTGCGTAAGATGTTCCCGAAGAAACAAGATTGGATACTCCTCCTAGTGGGTTATTATATGAGTGCCCCCCAATGTGGGATTGAGAAAAAGTGCCTCTTGAGGATACTCCATGAGATTGTGAAGGGTTTCCAGCAAATGAGGTTTGCCCCCCTGCCAGCGGTGGATTTATGACTGGGGTATGAATGGAAAACAGAGGTTTCCCTCCAGGAGGAGCATGAAAAGTGGGTTGTCCCCCGGGAGGGGTAGTCCTACCATGGAAAGGTAGTCCTCTAGGAGGAAAAGGTTCGTTGGATGGTGGTTTCCCTCCATCCGATTGTGTTTGGCCAATAGGGGTCTGCATTCTCGGGTGAGAAGATGTCCTAGGAGGATCATGTGGAACAAGTGGAGCTGTAGAGTAAAAGCTTGTAGAAACGGGGGTAGAGATTGAAGTGCTTTGGAGATGAGTAGAGGTGATGAGTCTAGCATTAGAATGGATTTGTGCTGGTGTAACAGTAGGGTTAATAACCTGATCGACTAGGTGATTCATGGTTTGACCGGATGGTCCTATTTCACTAGGAGGGTCATGAGGTTGAAAGGGTTTCCGAAAGGATTCGAAATGTTCATAGAGATCGCGTCCCGTTGAAGTCCTCCATAAAGAACGAGAAGGTGTGGGATTGGTATCTACTATGGTGCTAGGATGAATAGGAGTCCTATACTCGTCACCAAAGATTGGTTCTGTGGATCCCATATATGTTTCAGTAAAGATCCTCTCTGGTAATCGTGGGACCTCTTCGCCTATGACATTCCCAAGGGAGTCTAAATGAACTAAAAATGGTTCAAGAGGGGTTATCGACACAGATATAGTGGGATTTTCAACTATGAACAAAGTGCCTTCTAAGTTATCTAACAGAGGAGCAATAACACTTCCAGTGTCAGATTGATTTTCTACCTCTCTATGGTAGTTGTCTTCTGGAGGGTTAGGAGGTAAGGGTTGATAGACTTATGGAGGTATCCCTTGCATCCTACATGATTGGTGAAGACCTTTATCATCTACAGGATCAATTGTGGAGAATAATAGAAGACACTAAAAATCTAGGGCCAACTAACAAAAAGAAACAACATATGCTAAAAAAATCTAGGAGTCAACCAAGCAAACAAAACTTCTCTTGATGATTGTACTAGTTGGTGATGAAATCCAACATCGTGTGATCAAGTCAAGAAGGGGCTAGGATATGGTGGAACAGTTACAATGGTGACCTGCTTAACGAACTTTCACCTTGGTGCAAGCTTCCATGCAGTAATTGTGGATTTGCCCTCCAAGGAGCCCGAGTGAGTTTGACCAATGTCTATTCCAGGTACAGTGAGACTTCCCTTCACCATCACCTTGTGTAAGTAACTAAAGATTATGGCAACTAAAGACACCAATTCGCAGTGAGTCCCTGGGAGGGTACAGTCGACAGTCCAATCCGAAACGTATGGGAAGGATAACAAGTCCGAAATCAACCTGAGAGGCTCCCACACATAATCGTGGGTATACCTTCAAGTGACCCCCAATATACGATCCAACCACTACAAACAGTTGAACCACAGAGGGATAATCTCCATAATTCACCCGAATGTGACCTCGTGCATAACCCCTATGTGAGAGGGGGATCCCAGAAAACCAATACGACAATTGGATTTGACTCTCCCTAGCTCAATATGATAATGTTTGTTTTGAAAACTTTGGAGAGTTGTACTCACAGCCTAATCCAAAGTGTTAACCCTAGTCTACTGTTGGTGGAAGATCCTAAAAAAAAAAAATGTTCTAGATAATTTTTAATTAGCATTCGTTTTACAACTGTTCTTTACTCAAAGGGTGTACGAAAGTGAAACTGATGGAATGAGGACTCAATTCCCAAAAAATGCATGAAAGATGATAATCAATTGTTTATTTTCAATGAATGCCTATTTAAGGGAAAGAGAAAGAGTCGTTTTCACTCTCAAACACTAATATGAAATGTCCTCAATCAATTGGTTCTCAATCGAATCCAATACAATGCTAAAACATTTTCAAAAATGCCTTCTAATATGCAAACCAATCACTAAAACGTATCTTTGTCGTTTGTATGTGGATGGTGATTAATTTAATGCAAAAAACTTCTCCTACCAACTACCCTTGCAGATCAAGGAGATTCAGACAAGTATAAGCAAATTTCGCACAAATGACACACACCCTCTTACTATGATTGAAACAAGAAGCAAAGAGAAAACAAAAGATAACAAAGAAAATCAAACAATTCACATAAAAGAGAGATGTTTAAGAACAATGACCTCCAAAAACCAAATGAGATGATTCATCGATTTTGGATGCCCTTCACCAGAGTTCCCGCTGAGTCAGATAAGAGAGAAGAAAGCAACAGATTGATTCCAAGTTCTCAATAGCAGAAAAACTCAAAAGAAGGAAGAAGGCCACAAAATTTGAATAGCAAGGTACTTATTCCTCAGAAGGAAGGATGTCAAAGGCCAATGGGGAGAAACATTGAATCACAAAGAACTTCATCAAGTGAAAAAATAGGGTCTGGACCTCAAAAAATGCAATTTTGGAAGGTATTTTTGCAAAGGAGAGGCTAACGCTCTGGTTTAAGGGACATTAGAGCATTATAAATATCTGTCTAAGACTTCCAGGGAGTGTTTTCACTGGGCTAACATAGGCACAGGGGCGCCAAGCTTCAAAAAATCAGAAAATTGTCCAAAAACCTAAAATTTCAGTCAAATTTTTGTAATCAAGTTGAATATGATGGGGTGAGGAGTTAATCAGCATGTGAAATCAAACATATGAGGTGAAAAAGGCCTAAAAGAACAAAGGGTAAAACAAGGTTTATGAGGAAAACCAAAACTGAAAGTTTTGATTCGATCCCCAGTGGAGTCGCCAATTTCTATTGAAGGAAAATCTCCCTGCAGACAAGTAGATCTCCTCTTGAGAGATAGACTCTTAACTCTTAAGACAGAAGATGCTTATCATGGACACTGACTTCCTTTTATATCTAGATAAACTAATGTGTGAGGAGGAAGGAGAAAATAAGTACCTTTTACCAGCGTTTGTCCCTGCACGATCCGAGTTGAGCTCCAATCTTTCACTCCTCGACAAGCCCTGTAGACAAACGAAAGTACAACCACTTCCTACTCTACTGAGATTAGATTAAAATATATCTATCTACTTAGAGACAAGTTCATGTGAGATCAAGCACAAACTAGAAAGAAACAGGCCAAGCAGATTATATTGATGAGAACAACAACGAAGGAAACTTACAACCATAGATGCGAGTGCAACAGCTTCATCAAGTCCTCCTTGTATAACCCTTTCTCAAAATACCCATGATCAGAATGACAATAGCTTCACTGATTATTCTCCACTTCACTATGTGTTTCCTATGAGATCATAGGTTTCATGCTTCCAATCCTTCCCCTTTTTTCACCATGAGAGGGCCTGCTTATATAGGTTTAGCGAGGCCCAACCACTTGAGATATCTTTAGGGTAAGTTGAGGATTTTCCTCCTTTAGTTAGGGATCTTCCCTAAGATCATGGTTTGACTGAGGATTCAAATCCAACTTCATTCAAAGATTGAAGAGATCTTTCCCCCATTCTTCTCAACAAACCAACTGTTGCCCATAATAGGTAGCGCTCCCTCAAAAGGGAAATCAGAGTGTTATAACGCTACCTAGTAGTGTATAGGGGGCGCCATCACTCCTGATAGTAGAAGTGCTCCTCCAAAAGGGAATATGGAGTGTTATAACGCTCCCAGATAGTCTATAGGGGGGCACCAACACTCCTAAGAGAGGTATAGGGGAGCGCTCTCCTCTAAAAACTCAATTTTAATGGTTCTTTCAAATGGCAAGAGGTTCATAAACCCAGTTAACCATTCCTCTTCTTCCAAATTAAATGTTTGAGGTATTTCAATTGTCTTTCTGATGTCGTTATAGGTACGACATAGGCATTATGGAAGTATGCTTTTCTTAACACTTGCGACACTTGTGAGAAAAATGCGACACTTGCGACACTTGTAATGATGACACTTGCAATGACAACACTTGGGACACTATCGAAGTGAGTAATTTCGATGTGTAACAATAGGGCTCTTGTGAACATGTGTTTCGATAAAAAACTTTCCATTCTAGGGGCGCTTAGAGAAATGCCATCCCTGGAAAGGGTTTCATCATGAAATTTCTATCTTTCAGTTGTAGAGGTGTGGCGATCCCATCCGAAAAATCATCCCTCAAAAGGCTAGTAGATTCAAGCCAACAAGATTTAATTCTCCTTCAAGATACGTTGGGGGAGGGTTTATCTATTGTTAACTTATTGGAATTTCTTCTCAAGAATTGGATCTTTGTCGGTGCAAATGCTAGGGGGAGATCAGGGGGATTGGATTTTGGGTGGAACACCCACACTATTGAAGTGAAAAATTCTTAGGTGTTTGACTCTATCCTAGGATTATAAATCTTCATAGAAGACTTGGGGATGGTTCTTACAATGTTAAATGTATAGGACCCATACCTAAATCAAGTCTATTTTTGGGACTTTATTGTCAAGAAATCCTTCATGACTAATGAAGCGCTCTTCATGGGGGGGATCTTAATTTTTGCATGGGAGTTGAAAAGGCATGGGTTCCAAAGGAGAGATCAGATACCCTAACCAATGTTTTTACACGTTTATTAGAAGAACAAAGGTTGATCAATGCAAAACCGATCAAATTAAATCCTACTTGGAGGAATAAGAGAATAGGGGAGGAAAGAATTGCCAAGAGAATTGATCATATTTTGGTATCGAAGAAGTTTTTGGAGAATTTTCTATAGTTTTGCCAATGGGTCGAGAGTGGTGGTGAATCAGATCATTTCCCGATCTTTTTGGAATCAGGAGGGAGGCATGAGGAAGCATGCAATCCCTTTTAAGTTCAATTTGACTTTGCTCAAGGAGGAGTGTTTTCATGATCTGGTTAAGGAGTGTTGGACTCCTTACAACCATGGAACAAGGTATTCAACTGTGTCTTAATTTGTAGCCAATTTGAAGCAAGTAAAAAAGGATATGATGGAATGGGCCCACAATAAGAGGACAAGGGATGATCAGGATCTTAAGGATACAAAATCAACCCTCCATTCCATATATGAATCTGAAGGGGTTTTTTTCATCCCTTGAATAAAAGGTAGCT
Source organism: Picea engelmannii (assembly GCA_009831015.1). Taxonomy (NCBI): domain Eukaryota; kingdom Viridiplantae; phylum Streptophyta; class Pinopsida; order Pinales; family Pinaceae; genus Picea; species Picea engelmannii. Next base: position 360,165 of record ML787835.1, on the reverse strand, counting down.
TTGCCAAACTTGGAAAACAAGCAAAGGAAACTTTTGAATGACATAGAAGAAACATGGTTGTTAAAAAGTCATGCTCTTTCATTGGACTATGGATACGAAAACACAAAATTTTTCCATGCCTATGCGAAGGGTAGGGATTTAGAAAATACCATTTGGACCTTGAATGGCAATTTTTTTCGAGTTGTCTCCTCCTTTGAGGGGATGGCACAATTGGGGAACAAACACTTTCACAATCTCTTTAAGGCAGATGAGAGGGTCACTATTATAAAGATAGTCTAAATGGATCTTATTTTCCTGAGCTTTGTTAATGAAGAAAATAATAGATCCTTAATGGAAGAGGTTTTGAAAAAAGAGCTCAAGGAGGTTCTCCATAGCTTCCAAAAAGATAAAATTCTAGGTTCGTATGGATGGACAGTTGATTTTTTCTCATGCCTATATGAGCTTATAGGTATGGAAATTTTAAAATTGGTGGAGGAATCCCACTCAAAAAGACACACATATGTTCCCCTCAATTCTACTTTCATTCACCTCATACCTAAAAATGATTGTCCACAATCCTTAGAATATTTTAGACCAATCTCTCTTTGTAATTGTATCTACAAGGTGGTGGAAAAAGTAATTTCTAGAACAATTAATAAAATTCTCTTTGCATTAGTATCCAAAGAGCAGCTTGGGTTTCTAGAAGGAAGACATATTCATGAATCCATTGGAGTGGCTAGGGATGGCCTTCATGGCATCAAAACTAGGAAAGCCAAAGAAGTAGAGATAAATATTGACTTGTTAAAAGCTAATGATAGGGTAAGTTGGTTATATATCAGGCTTCTTTCAACTCATTTGGGGTTTGAGATGCCCTTCATAAATTAGGTAATGAGCTGCATTATGTTAGTTTCTTTTGTTGTGATTATCAATGGATCCATATCTCCATTTCTTTGACCAGAGAGGGACTTAATACAAGGTTGTCCATTGTCTCCCATCCTTTTTCTATTGGTTATGAAAATTCTTGACAAAGCACTCGAAGAGGAAAAACTATGGGGGGTGTTTCTTGGAATCTCAATCTCCAGCACTTTGAGGATCACTCACCTCCTCTTTGTAGATGATGTCTTGATCTTCTATAATGGGTATTGGAGGGATGTTGATAAATTGCATGAAATTTTGGATCTTTTTGGTGGAGCCACTGATATGAAAATCAATGCAATAAATCCTCATTATCAATCCAAAATTTGGAGGAAGATGAACTAGATCATTATTCTACTCTTTTTCCATATGAACTAAGAAATTTTGATGCAGGATTGAAATACCTTAGCTTCTAGCTCAAGATGAACTTCTATAAAAAAGAATATTGGTCCTAGATTATAGAAAAAATGGAAAAAATACCATTTAAGGGTGGAGCTATAGGTGGATTTCCAGAGCAGGTAGGATGATTATGGTAAAATCAATGTTGGAAGCCATTCCAATTTACTGGATATCTTTAGCATGGATCCCTAAGGGTGTTTTGGATAAATAAAGGAAGTTAGGTTTCAATTTCTTGTGGTTTAGGACTTAGGAAAATTTGGTTCTTCCATGGGCAATATGGGAATGTTGTCCCTTGACCAAGTTTTAAAGATTTTTGGTCATGTTTGACCTAGTTTTGGGACTTCGATAGGATGTTGACGGTCGAGCGCAAGACGAAGTGGAGATCCGCAAGATACCAGATATATAAAATATGCAGAACAGAAACGAAATGCTAGAAATAACAGAATAACAGTAAAATATCCAGCATAATCTTCACAATACACAGAAATGATTCACGAAATAGCAATAGAAATAGCACTTGAATCAGATAGCAATGTTCATAGGCCTCTTCGAGGGGGAAACCTCCAATCGAGTAGTGCTCTATTACAATAATATCCAAGCTAGGGTTCTCATACCCTCGACTCCTATTTATACTAAAAAGAAGCATCTAGAGGAAGATCCTTCTAGAAGCGAAAGCTTCTATTAGGTCTTCTTACATCCGCCTTATTCTATTTTAT
>ML787835.1:253798-279382 GCA_009831015.1 Picea engelmannii | reverse complement strand
GAGGAGAGTCGAGACTTTGTTGCAGTCCTAGCTTTTGTAACCTTTGTACAGGCATTCTTATTAATACAAAGAGTAGTTTTTCCTTCACTTGAGTCTTTGTGTGTTTATGAATGAATATCTCTTTCATGTGTGAATGTTGTAGATGTATGTTAGATTTCATCTGCAGGTGATAGATAGATTTTCCTATCTGTTTGTGAGTTTATTGGTTTCATTCTGGTTCTTTGTGGCTTCATGCAAGAGGTTGCATGACAGAATATTGAGGGTTATGTAAGCTAGTGCAAGAGTGCACTTCTAAGTTCTGTAGAATTTGGAAAGAGGCGTGTTAGGAGGGTGCACCAGAGGAATCATAGGCTCAAGGGAGAAGCCTCAAGGTTGTTGAACACCTTGGAGGTGAGATTGTGCAAAGGAGGACACAGAGAAGACAAAATCACTGAAGGTTCTGTAAAGCTCTACCAGGAGGGAATTGAGCGAGTGCATAGAGTGCACCAGGGAACTCTCTTTCAAGTTATGAAAGAAGAGAAGTATCGAGAAGGAAGATACTCACAGAGTTGTTGAATACTCTATTGTCTCAACAAGCTAGGGATTGAAGCTTTCCTCAATATCATCTGTTAACACACTACGCATCTCCAACAACTTAATTCTCAAAGATATTAAGATGGGTTTGGATGCTTTCTTGCCCATTGTCCCAATGATAAACAATCAATCTACCTTTGGGTTCCTTCAGTGCCCGTTTTGACAGTTGATATGCCTCTTTATTGTGCTCCCTGTAAATGTGCTGGAAACTAATATCTTCAAATTTACTTACCAGATCCTTTGTTTTTAATTTCCAGCCTTTGATATTCACCGCTTGGAGATTACCCTTTTTATTTATTCAATCGATAATTACTTTCGAATCCCCCAAAATTTGAATTTTTTTAATCACCCAGTGTGATGCCAAGGTAAGAGACGCCCAAAATCCCATGAGCTCAGCCTTGGTGTTGGTACCCACTCCGCAATTCATGTGCCATTTGGTAACCCTCAAAGCATGAGTTTTGAAAATTCCACCTGCTGCACAACACTCCTCGGAAGAGAGGGTCGCTCCATCAAAACAAGCCATAGTAGAGCCCTCGATATGGATAAATTCACACACTCTACTCGGTATATTATTAGTAACAACAGGTTGCCAAGAAAAGGAAATTGAAATTCTTTTCACCACCGAGGGTTAAGAAGGAGTGTGATCCTCAAATAAAACCTTATTCCTCTCCAACCAAATGTTCCAACAAACAATGGCTTCCAGGCTTATTGGAGCATCTTTTTTCAATGACCCCTCATTAAAACACTCTGTAACTGATGTGCCAACCCATTGAATTTTTAAATTAGAGATTGTATACAGACGATTCCACAATGCCTTCGTGAATGGGCAATTGATTAAAAGGTGACTGACACTTTCAAAGTTATAGTTGTATAACTTACAAACACCCAGGCCTTCCCAGCCTTTCCTTTGGAGCGCATCCCAGGTTAGGATTTTGTCAAAAGCTGTGAGCCACACAAAAATTTTAATTTTGAGTTGCACAGGCAATTTTCATAGTTTAAGAGTCTAGGAATGTTCACACTGGAAATTTAAAGGGTTGATTAGAGCTTGATAGAGATTATGTGTTGATATTATGCCAGATCCATCCCCCTCGGTCCACACCAAGGAATTCGTCCCTAATATGAGTGTAACACCTACACCCCTTAACGCAGTAACGAAATTGTTCCATTCTGCTGCATTCTGACCTAACAGACCCAAAGACTCACAAGAACACCACCAGTCATGGATGAGAGAGCCATTATCGGTTTCTCTGACTTGACCCAGGACTGTAATGTGTTTACTGAATAGGTGGAATCACAACGAGCTTGAGAGAATCGAACTGTTCTCTAGACCAGCAATTGAATCCCTACCCAAATACACTGAGTTTGTAGAGACCGGGCTCCACCGAAGCCAGTGAAATATAACAAAGAGGCTCTTTATCATTCCGCTCCAAAAGCTTGACACTTTCTATTGTTTGTGGGATGCTTTACGGAGCCAGTATACCATCGTGATTTCCCCTACGTATTTGTCCACTACAATTTTGTGCCAGATGCCATCAACCAAGAGCACCCTCCAAAATGAATTTTCCAATAAAGCAGTGTTAAACGTTGCGAGGTTCCCGAGCCCCCATCCCCCACAATGTTTTGGTCTTTCCAGGAGATCCCATCTACAAAGATGGAAGTGATGTGATGCCTTCTGTCCAGTCCACAAGAATTTGAACATTGACTGCCAGATTCAATTTAAAACAGTTTTCAGAATCATCTCCATCGACATCTAGAAGACGAATTGACTCTCCAATACAGTTTTGATCAAGATCAATCTACCTCCGATTGATAGCCATTGATTGCACCAGAGGCCTATTTTCTTTTCAATCTTTGCCACCAACCAACCCCAATCTTGAGCTTTTGTAGCTTCAGGATTTAGATGGTAGCCGAAATACTTGAAACTAGAGTTTAAATAAGAAAAGGTAAAAGGTAATATGGCCTTAATTTGATTTAGCTCCAAGTCTCCAAGTCCCTAGAAGTGGAGTATTGTTTTTGAGGATTTTATGCAAAGACCCAAAACTCCAGAGAAGGCTTGAAGAATATAAAAAATCAGTCTCCACTCCAACGGATCTGCCTTGGACATTACAAGAACATCATCAACAAACATTAGATGAATAATTTTCAAATTCTTAGTTAACTTAATCCCATAAATACTATGATCATCGCTGCCCCTAGAAAACATTAGGCTAAGCCCTTCCATAATCAAAATGAACAGATACAGAGAAAGTGGGAATCTCTGACGAAGCCCCCTCCGGCTTTTAAAGTAGTATGTTGCCTCTTCATTGATTAAAACAACAAAGTTGGCATTAGTTACACAACACATTATCCAATCTATAAGCTCCACCCCGAAGCCTACTGTGAGTAAAATCAACCTTAAATACTCCCAATCTACGCTGTCATAACCATTTTTAAGATCTAATTTCAAGACCAGAGATTTGATTTTTTTATTTTTTATGCTATGGAGAGTTTCATGGGACGATCTAATGGAATCTTGAATCCTTGTTCCCTTTAGAAACCCTAGCTGTTCGGATGATATACACTTTGACAGAATCGACTTAATCCGATTTGCAAGGATTTTTGAGATCACCTTATAAATGAGATTGCATAAAAAAATTGGTCTAAAGTCATCAAAGGATCTCGACTTACTAACCTTCAGAATAAGGACTAGAAAGGTCGAGTTAAGACCTCCATAAAGTTGTCCTTTGTTCCTCGAGTCTTCCACCATCTCGAGAAGATCCTCACCCATAAGATCAAAGAAAAATATAAAGAACTATGTTTTCCATGCATCAAGCCCATGGTTTCTTTCTTTTTAAAAATTTTCTAGAGAAGATTTTATTTCCTCCAGCGTAACAAGTTTAAAGAGCATTTATGCTTCGTCCTTAAACACCATCCTAGGATAAAGGCTGGAAATCCTAACTAGCTCCATAACATTGGATTTCTCTTTTTCTCTATTTTGTTTTTTAAAATAGCTAACAACCTTCTCTTTAATCGCCTGCTTCCCACTTAAAATTTCTCCATTACCTGAGATTAGTTCCCACACATGCTTACGGTTCCTGTTATAGCCAACCATATTGTGAAAGAATTTGGTATTAGTGTCACCACTTTTTATCCAAGTAATCTTGCTACGGATTATCCAAGCCTCCTCCTCTCCATTGATATATTTGTTCCTGTTTGTTTCCATCTCATGGAGATACCTTTCATCTTCCAGTGATAAGGGACCCTCAATAGATTTATTTAAAAGCTCCTCTATTTCCAATTGCCAATTTTCCAATTGATATTTTCCGTGAACCTTTACCTCTTTAATCCATCCTTTTGTTTGTATCTTGAGTTCTTTAAGCTTCCAAACGAGCCACTGTTGATGGTTACCCTACACCAAAAATTTGGGGTCCTTCCATATTGAGTGAACCATATTAAATCAAAATTCTGCAACCATTGAGAATTAAACTTAAAAGGAAAAGCTTTGTATAAGGGTGACTTCTCCATTTGAATAAGAATAGGAGCATGATCGAATATAAAGGGATATTCCACCCAAGATCTTGAAAGGTCCAAATTGGATAAGGAACCTTCATAAATTAAACATCTATCCAACCTTCTAGCAACAACAGAAAGACCGTTACACCAGGTTGGGACCAACTTGGTCGGCTTGAGATCAACCAGCTTCAAAGAGGTTAATAAATCTTTGAAAAAAAACTCATTTGTACCCGTAACAAAGGACCCAACCTAGTTTTCATCTGAGGACAAGATGAAGTTCAAGTCACCTGCTAAGATTAGATTCGGGGTAGAGAGGATACTGTTTTTTTCTACTAAACTCCATAATTTTTTTCGATCTTTGCATGACCCATAGATATTTAGGAGTGCCAACTCCTTTTTTGATTGAATACAACTTCCTGTTAATAGAATACCTCCTACAATAAAAAAAGGGATTCAGATCAAAAGCACTTGGATCCCATGCCACCAGTAACCCACCCGAAGTGCCTAAAGAGTTGACTGCAGAAGCTACCCAAGTTGGACAAAGTTGGAGCACAAAATCTCTCACTTTCTTTTCATCCGTAAGAGTCTCTTGTAAGAATACGATGTTCGGTCTAGTACGATCCAACAATCTATGAACCAAGGCCACTTTGAGGGTGCCTCCAATCCCTCTTATGTTCAAAGAGAGTAATAACATCACTTTGTCCTTGTCAGGACCTTCATTGATCTAAGGGCCTCAGTATCCTGGGAAGAATGATTACTGTCATTTGCGATCAAACTAGAACTCGCTTGTTTCTTACAAGCGCTTCTTGTTTTTATAGGTGAGAGTTCAGAGGCTAAACCCTGAGACCAAGTAAAGGCCTTACCCCCCCATATGACTGAGAGGAGGACCTGCCAGTATCCAATTTAGCTTCTACCACTTTCTTTCCCAGGAAAATGGGAAGCGACTTAGAGTTACGGTGCTCATTTAAGTTAGGAAGGAGCGAATCAAGGACTCTAGAGAGATTGGATTCACTCTCCTTTGTTTTTCTAAAGCCTGGAAATATCGAGGGGATACTAACTACATCTTCCAGGGAGGGTTCCAAAGACTGGTTAAAATTGACAGATTGAGGAGGAGAGGAAGGTATCGGACCGTTTAAAGGAGAGGAATTTTGCACTGAAGTGTCAGACAAAAGCTGCGATGTGGGGTCTCTAGATAGTCATTCAGTCTCAGATAGGTTTGGAAGGGTTGGTCTCTGAAGTGTAGAGGGATAAGACTGTAGGGCTTCTTCAGGAGTATGCTGTAAGGGTGGCTTCGGTTGGTTCCTCATAGTTGCAAAATTGGAGGGAGTAGAATGGTAGCTACTCAGAGAACAAGAAAAAGAAGGTTGCGAGGTTGTTTCATATTGGTAAGTCGGGTTAGATAAAAGATAATGTAGTGCAGCAGTCGTTGGTTTAGGAGATGGATAGAGGATAGGTTGAAGATGAGAGGGTTCAATAGATGTGACATCTGGTTCTGTTAAGGAAGTTTTCGACAGGGTGTTTCTCAATAGCCAATCCCAGGAGTTGATAGCCAACTTCTCCTCACTAGACATGGACTTAAACAAATGGGGACACAGGGCTTGTAACTTACCAGTAAGGTTATCTTCGGGCTCATGCTGCATAGCGGTAGAGACTCCAAAGGATTCTTTCAAGAAAATCAAAGAAGAATCAACTTCTATGTAAGCTGGGGGACTCCTCTGAAGTTCTGACTCTTCAAAAAGGTCCTTCATAAATTTTCCCTTAGAGTCCCTTCGAAGGTGACTCATAAGGCGACAATGGTTACTCCTAAAGGGCAATCCAAGGTAGTCCAGTGACTGAGTAATCCTTCACCCTCTCCACTCTATCTCTATTGTTTCTGGAAAACCATTGAAGATGTCCATTTCCACAAAACCTCTTCCCATTTTTCGCATCGAGGAGTTAAGTAACTTGGTGTCGTGTGAAATGAATCGCCCCAATGTTTCTCCAATAGCCCTTATGTCTTCTTCATTTCACAAAAACAAGGAGAGACCCGGTAAGAGTACCCAGAGATGTTTGAGCTACAAGTAATCCGTATCAGGATTGAAAGCTATGCTCCAACGTTTTAACATAAGACTGCTTCCCCCAAACACCCAAAGCAAGCTAAGAAGGAGGGTAGCGTCCTCATGGGTGTTGCATATAAAACCCATCCATCCTTTGGTCAGATAAATAAGCTCAGGGAAGTAACCAAGGATAGGAACCCACTAAAGTTTTATCCAATCTTCAAGAGAGCCTTTACTCAAAGATTTATATGATACCCGACCTACTATAGAACAAAGTGCCATTCTTCATGTATCCTCTAATCCCACATCATTTCCTAAAACCATGCATTTAGCCTTCTTGTTGGCTTTCCACAACTTACGACGAAAGGAGATAAACTGGTCCTTAGCTCCATATTCCCTGTGTCCCTATTTAACAGAAGTAAGGATTGAAGGTCCAAGTTGTACAGTGGTAAAAGGCTTAATCCATATAGCTTCCAAGGGAGGAAGGTCAGACTCAACAACAGAGGGTAGAGCACTACTAGGAGTACAAGGATGACTAGAATAGTGAAAGGACTTGTTTATAGAAGGTGCAGTACCCAAAGGTCCCTTATGCAGCTCGTCTGCTTTGTCAAAAAGTCCCATTTCCTCTACCCTTAAGACCCTTATGAACCCTTAAGAGGAACCGGTAAGGTTTTGCAACTGATTTGAAAAAAAAACCTTCACGCCTAGTATCATTGGACTCCATGACTTTCGGTTCATTCCATTGATTATTATTAAAACCAAGACTGAATAAGGTGAGTTGGGGAAGTTTTGTACCTTTGACATATTAAAAATAGAAACAAGAATAACAACTACTTCTCTCATTAATAAATCAAGTATTTTAATTAATTTATTAATTAAAAAGATAAGTATTTTAATTTATTTATTAATTAAAAAAGATTTAAGTATTTTAATTTATTTATTAATTAAAAAATATATATTATAATTTTTTTCTGAAAAATAAGTATAACCAATCAATCATTATTAATAAGGGATATAGCAAATCAATCATTGTAGTAATAAAAGATATGATTTCTTTGTGTTTGCCACCATTAACATAATAATCATGCTATAATGGAACACATATATTATCCTAAAACAATCTTCACGTTTATTGTGAGATAATACAATAAGGAAGAGGAGTTTTTGTAGTTCTAATACACTACACGATAGGGATATGATGATTTTTTTTCTCTCTCACAAATCCTATAAAATATGAGGTGAATGCTAAACAAACAAACATACTATGCTTGCATTCTTGACCTTCCCCTATGTGACATGTGTAACTAGTTTATGATTGCTAGTATGTCATTGTATATAAGTCTGAATACAGTGTAATCCTTATTGCAATGTAGTAATCCATAAAGGAGTGGTGTCTCTTTATAAAATAGTGGTTAAATCTCTTTATAAAATAGTGGTTGATTGGTTATGAGGTGTGTATAATTTTTTTTTCATCTTTTCCTTCCTTGGATATAGAACATATTACATGTGTATGAAACATAAACATGATATACATACCTTATAACATTTTGGAATTATTTTTAAAAATATACCCATACTTATAACATTTTGGAATTGTTTTTACGACAATAAAATATACTTGATCCTTTTTATAAAATTAATAGTTAAATTGATATAAACATCCTTAAAAAGGATATTATAAATGTTTAAAACTTCCAATCAATTATTAACTTGGATTATTAAATGATAAAAACATTAAAAAACAAATATTATAAATATTTAAAACTTCTAATCAAAATTATTAACTTCTATCATTAAATAATTGTAAAATTATAAATACTTGTAAATAACATTTAAAAAACATCAAATATCAACATTTAAATTGGATTTATTTTCAAATTTTTAAAATATATTTACTAATTTTAATTCAAAATACTTTACTATATTTATATTATTTTTAATTCAAAATACTTTACTATATTTATATTATTTTTAATTAATTTATTGTATCCTTGAAATCTCAATGATGTGTAAAATTTTAACCGTAACCAATATTTCTTAATGTTTTAATTTTAAAGCCTAATGCGTAACTCCTTAGTTAATCTTGACTTCAAAGGTTAATTAATACTTAACCTACAATGTTGATAATTTCCACGTGGTTCATATTAATCTCCTAACACTTTACTCTTATCCTTAATCTTTATTATTTGATTTTTTTTCTCTATCTCTCTATCTATAATGTTTAATATTTTATTTTCATATTAACAAATAAATTTTTGAAAAAAATGAGAAATTCATATTAATCTCCTAACACTAATATTTAATATTTTATTCTCACATGAATTTATGAAAAAAATGAAAAATTCATATTAATCTCCTAACACTTTACTCATCATCCTTAATCCCTATTCTTGATTTTTTTCCCTCTATCTCTCCATCTATAATTCTATAATGCTTAATATTTTATTCACATTCAAAAATTCGAAGAGAAATTTGTAACATCGATCTATTTAGGAATCGACATATAAAAAATCGACCAAGAAAATGAATGGATTTGCAGAAAAACTTATAGCATTGCTATATTTTAAATATTTATTAGATCATAAGATGAGTGGCAATTCATAAATAGGCTCATCTTTTTGGCATTTATTAGATTATATGTATGAACCGGAAGGTATTTTAATATTAGGGAATTATGTTGGAATAAATAATTTATATATTAGTGAGTTAGGTCGATTAATAGTAAATTGATTATTTTGAATAATATATTTTGAATTTTAAATTAATCATAAGTTTTTAATTTATATTTTTTAAAAGATTAAGATTAAATTAACATAATAAATTTTGTAAGTTAAATATATATTTTAGTTAATTTAAATAATTTATCTATTTATATTCTTAATAATAATAAAAAGTTAAAAATAATGAAATTAACCAACATCATCTCAACAACCATAAAAACTGTAAATTAAATCTAGCTTCATCTCTACAATTATATTTATAAACCTATAAATTAAATCTATGTTTTTAATATTTTTAATAGTTAGATGATGCATATTTTATAAATAAACATGGTATTATTTTAAACTAATGTAATGAAGGATAAAAATGATCTCAAACCTAAAAACAAGAGGATGGAAAGATGACATAAAATTAAGGTGCACATAAATGACAAGTTGTCATAGAATTAAGGATGTAAATGGAACATCTCTGTAGGTGTAGATCAATTGGAAATAGAGTGCATTGTTAAGCCACTCACGATTTTGTTGGTTCAAACCTCACCTAGCCTGTGTGTTGTGCTTGAGGGTTGTGTGGTGCACCTAGAGGTTATAGCGGTAGCAGTCGAAATTGACCTCGTGTCACACGACTACAAACCAACCCTAGTTGTCAATTCCACCAGTGTAAAAAAAGGAATGTACATGGAGCAAGTATGATTTATAAGAAAAAATAACGTTAAAATTTAATCTTATTAATAGTGATGAGAATATCAAGTAGCCTATTGGTTGGATCGCTTCCTCATTTCAGAATCACTTATGCTCTCGAGTCATGGATTAGCATCCAATATTCTTCCTTTGGTAAGTTTAGACCATTTTCCTCTCACTTGAAAAAATGGGTTCCCATCTTAAGAGTCCTTTTCTTTTTGAAAAGTTTTAGTTTTCTCATCCCGATTTTCAAGCCAACGTCCAAGAATGGTGGTAGGAAGATGAAGTTTATGAAGGAACACTCATGTACCACTTCCAATAGAGACTCAAAAATTTTAAACAACATCTTCACTCCTGGAATAAAATAGTTTTTGGAGATATTTTTCAAGCAAAGAAGGATTTGGAAGAAAGTATGGAAAACATTCAACAATGAATCATCTCCTCAGGCTATTCAGAAACCTTGGCTCATTAAGAACAAGAAATTAATTCTTTCATGGAAGAGCGCTATTAGCAAGAAGAAATCCTTTGATAATAGAAATCTCACATTGAATGACTATGAGAAGGAGAGCAAAAAATTTATTTCATTGATCTATGATCCAGGCACCACTCCAACTGCATCATCAAATGAAAAAATTCTCAAGGTAATACTTTTTTTTTTCATTGAGACATTGAATAAGAATTAGTCTTGTTTTTTAATTCGTTGTTGAATGAGCCTCAACCCAAGTGCTCCAAAGAAATGCATTCCATTACCCAACATATTCCTCATCTTATTTATGATAATTAAAATGGTATTCTCCACCGACCTATCTCCTTATAGGTGGAATAAGTTGTTATGTACATGCCCCTTGGAAAATACCCTAGACCCAATGGATTTACCTCTAACTTCTTCTATCATTTTTGGAGCATCGTTAACTGTGACGTTTCATCCCTTGTGGAAAAATCCAAACAACTCTCCTCCTACCCTAAATACCACCTTCATCACTTTGATTTCTAATGAAGACAAACCCATGGAGCCCAGTCGATTTCACCCCATTTCTCTCTATAATTTCATTTATAAAAATAGCACCAAAGTCATCTCTTCTCGACTCAATGCTCTTACATAATTCCTTATCATCCCTGAGCATTTGGGATTTGTGGACGAATGTCAAGTCATGGATAGTATTACCCTTGTCCATGAGGTGATACATTCCTTCAAGATAACTAAATCCCTTATGATGATAATCAAACTGGATCTCTCTAAATCCTTTGACAAGCTCACCTGGAAATACATTCATTTGGCCCTCTTAGCCTTTGGATTTCATCCTACTTGGGTTAGTTATATTATTTGTTCATCTCATCCACTTTATTTTCCACTTTAATCAATGGTTCCCCTTCTTTTCCATTCAATCCCTCATATGGAATTCGACAAGGCGACCCTCTCTCCCCCTTCATTTTTATTTCTATGGCTGAGGGTCTTCGGAGAAGTCTTAAGGCCGATATCTCTACTAGAAAAATGTAGGGATTCCGTTTGCATGACTTGGATAATCCTGTTTATCACAGTGAGTTTGTGGATGGTACCATGTTAATGGGAATTCCTATTGATCGTGAAGCTCGTGCCATTAACAATATTTTATAAATTTTCATGGAGGAGTATGGAATGTCTATAAATCAACTCAAATCCCATTTCTTCTTTTGTAATACTCCACTGGTTGTCCAATTTCGTATTTCCCAAATTTTGGGTTTTCCTAGGAGCTACATTCCTTCAAAATAATTGGGTGTCCCTCTCATTGAATCTGGCATGGGCAATGCCCCCTAGGAGGGACTCCTTTCCAAAATTAGCAAGAATTTTTCCAACTATACTTTCCACACTTTGAATCTCATGGGCCATCTCACTCTCCTTAAATTTATTCTTCAATCCATTCCTATTTACACTTTCTCTACCCTAGTATCCCTCAAAATCATCCTGAAGGCCATTAAGGCTCTTCAAATGAACTTTCTCCTATTTACACTTTCTCTACCCTAGTATCCCTCAAAATCATCCTGAAGGCCATTAAGGCTCTTCAAAGGAACTTTCTCTTAGAAATAAGCTTTGCAAATGGACATTCCACACTTTGAATATCACGGGCCATCTCACTTTCCTTAAATCTATTCCTCAATCCATTCCTCTTTACACTTTCTTTACCCTAGTATCCCTCAAACACATCTTGAAGGCCATTAAATATGTTCAAAGGAACTTTTTGTAGCAAGGTACCAAAGAAGATAGAAAATGGGCCCCAATGGCCTGTGACACTCTATATTTTCCTAAAGAGAAGGGGGGGTAGGACTGAGAGATCCCATAATTCTCAATGGAGTTCTAGGAGAAAAAATCTGGTGGCGCTAGATACAAAGAAAAGGAGAACTCTGGAGTGTTCCATGGAAGCCTGAGGATACCAACGATATTCCATATTCAGAGCTCACCTGCATGGATGGATATCGACCAGGTTCACTCATTTGGAATGCATTCTTGAAGAAAAAATGCCTCATTGAGGATCAAATTTTATGGGAGGTTTAGGATGGAAAATCCACCTTCTTTTGGGAAGACTCCTCATAGAAACTACCCTAGCTCTAGAGTTTTCCAGCTTACCATCCTCTCAAATAAATTTTAAAACTTAGCCATTGTTGGCATGTCTATGAATACTGGGACACTCATTCATCCTTTTCAGAATGGATAAAGTGGCATATAAAACCAAACCATCTTCCCTTGCAATACAAGGCACACTTCACTTCTCTCAACTCGGACATCCTAAGCCACAAAATCACATTTTCAAAGAAACCAGAAAAATTACGATGGGGTCACAAGGAAAAGGGGATTTTTCAATATCAAGGAAACCTATCACTTGACATCTAGTAGTGATCAAGTCATGGAGAATGAAATCTAGAACAAAATATGGTTCTCTAACCTCTAGTAGAAAGTATCCTTTTTCTTGTGTTTGACAACCCATGGAAATATCTTAACATTGGACCAATTATTACACAAAGGTTTTAAAGGACCCAGATTATGTATGTTATGAAAAAAGGTTGAGGAGACTCTTGAGAATCTTCTATACTCTTTCCCCTTTAGTAGTCACCTTTGGGATCAAGGTTCCTCTCTCTTCAGGAAGTCATACATGCAACGAGATATACACATCTCACCATCTCTTCCTCACACTCAAATAGATTTGAAAACCCCATTTTGAATAGATTTTGAAACTCTTTTCAGGTTTTGTGCTCTATGATGGTTGGAAAGAAAGGAATAAAATAATATTCAAGAATGGAGAACAACTAATTGAGTATTCATAAAAACATATTGAAAATAGTCCAATCGCAATATTGGATGGAAGAGGAATTCAAATTAAATGAAAAAGAGAATATCATTCTTTCCAGATGGGATCTCAATTTTACACTACTCTATTTAACATGCAATAAAAGCTCTGCTAAAGCCTCCTTTCCCCTCACATGGTATCCTCCCCCTCATCCATTCCTCAAACTCAACTTTGGTGGTGTAATAAAAGATAATCCTGGCCTAGATCATCATGGATGTGTATTTAGGGATTACATAGGATAATTCTTAGAGTCTATGCAGATAATCTCAGTATCAACCCAAATAATTCAATGAAATTATGGGCCCTCCTAATAGGATTAAGAATTTCCAAACAATTCATCTACACCAAACTTATTGTCGAAGGGGACTCCCAAATTATCATAAATATGCTCACTGCTACACGTAAAAATTGCACACTTATGCATCTCACCCTAAGTGTCGCAAATGTTGTAAAGTGTCGTAGGGTAAAATCATGAAGATGGGTAACACTTTTTCTTGTTTTATGAGAAAAAAATTGTATTTTCACAAGTTCTTCAACTTCCGGCATACAAAAGTATTTTGTTTATTTATAATTTCACTTTACAGTAAAAACAAAACTTGTGAAGAATTTTGTTAGCTTTCCAATGGACATTTTTCAATTTTTTTTTATTAAGATTTGATATGTCAATTTGACAATTGTTTAACAATGTGTTTCTTAAACATGAAAGGAATGATAATGAGTTATGTTTTCCCACAACAATGTATATATTATTAAACTTATGTTTTTAAGAAATGAAATATAGTGCAACAATATACAGAGACTCTATTTTATTATGACCATAATTTTGAATCTAACAGATGAATATTATAATTTCTAGAATTTTTTGAAGTTGACCAAGCTGAAAACATTGCAGATTTTAAACACTTGTTTTCCCACACCTTGTATCTATCTTAATTCTTACTTAAAAGTAAAATCTAAATATACCCTTTTGAAAAGAACAATTTAAGGATTATGAATATAATTTTTTCTAATTTTTTCACTGTGTATTTTTAGAGATACAAATATTTCATTTCACCGAATCATAATGTTTGCTGAAAATATTATGCAGTGATTTAAAAAAAAAAAAAATAGATAAAAATAATGAAAATGAAAACAAATTATAGGAATTGAAAGTAGATTCAATTCTGCAAATGCTGGTGTCATTTTCGAAACCAAATTATGAGTATTTGCAGGATTCCGCAACCTCCAAAGTTCATGTAAGCTTGGGTGAATTCTCTGGTTTCTGAATACAGTCCCAATTTTTAGTTTTCGGCCGAAACAATATTCTTTCGGACGGAAAACTAAATTCTAAAGGAAACCGTAAAAACTAAACAGTTTTCAAGGTTTTCGGCCGAAAAAACCTTCTTTTGGCCAAAAGATTGTTGAGTGAATTGCGTCTGTCAAAAAAAATAAAAAGACACGTCGTATCGTTTCATTTTGCACCAAATCGTATAAATGTGCTTTTGGTCGAACACATTTAACACAATTCATCGCTTGTTTGATGGTTTTCTAGAGCACCTAAACAAAGTTTCAAATCATCTTTTTCGTTTTTGTTGAATAAGGTAATCGATGTTTGTTCAGGTTTTTATTGGAATAACAATTTATATGTTGAAAGATAAATGTTGAGCATTTTTTCAAGGTGAAGTTTTTGTTGAACATATCTTTTACAGATAACTATAAAATTCATGGGAAAGAAAAGTTTGCAGAAGAGAAAATTTGATCGCAATCGAGATAATACTCACCAAAACGAACAAAGGAAAGAGCAATATTGGAGAAAGAAATGAGAATGTGAAAATATTGAAGAAAGAAACGATGATAATGTAAATAGATATTTTCAACAAGAAGAAGTCCAACCAGGTATGCATGCACATATTGTCTATATTAAAAGTATAGATTTGAAATTTAAAATATTTTTTAATATAATTGATTGTAATTACAATTTGATTCTTTTCAAAAAACATAAATAGATTTGTCTCATAATGTCAAAGAAGACGTTGAAACCGAAATTGAAGCAAAAGAAGAATCACCTCTAGGTATGTACATAAATTTAGATAATATAAGATGAACACTTGTATATATAGTTTAGTGAATTTATGTTCCGGTTTTGTTTTTAATATAAAATTTAAATTGAAATATGCAGGAAAATATATCAACATTGATGATGAAATATTAGAAAATGTTGATACTGACAAATTTGGGAAGAAAAAAGCTAAGCATTATATAAGATATTGAAATAAGAATATGTATAATACTTTTTTCAAAGATGAATCAGTAACAGTACAAGCTCAACTTTTACTCTGTCTAATAAAGTCAAGAAAGTTAAAAGAAGCTACATCATTATTGGGTATTCAAAATTCGACAAAGGATACAAAGGTGAAATAGAATGTCTTTGACAATATAACTAGTGTATTAAAAGATTTTGGAAAATCTCGAAAAAAAGATGTCAGTGTTGCACATAGAGTGATACAAACAACAATTGTTTCATCTAGAAATATAAAATATCATTTGACACGACACATGGAAAAAACGATGGGAACGTCAAGAAAATATTTGCACAAAGATAGAAAATTTTGATTGCAAATAGATGCAAATGATGAACTTGCTTGTTGGAGAGTGATTTCTAGAAAACCCTACAAAGATAGACTTGCAGAAAATGTTAAAGAATTGGCCCGTAATTGTTGGTTGGAAGAATCTCGTGTTTTGTCACATACAAGGGATGTGTTGCGATGGCGAATAACATGAAAAAATATGAAGAACATCCAAAACATATATTTCCAATGACACAAATAGAATTTTTCAATAATTTCAAAGAAGAGCACAAAGAAGTTAAAATTTCCATCAATACATTTATGCAACAAAAACCATGGTTTATTAGACCCATCACTGTTCATGACACTTGTTGTTGTCGTTCTTATGTAGAATTTGAGTTGTATTACACAATTTTTTTGGATTTTGGTAAAACTTTATGGCCAATTTCACCTCCTCCTTCCACATTCCATGCTTTTATATCTAAAATTCTATGTGAAGGAGAAGATGATGATTTATTTTACAAAAAAAATGTGTTGGTGGAAAGAAATGTGATCGTTGTGGAAATCTAAGTTTTTTTCATTCAAAGTATCATATTGATATGAATGATCAATAATTTTCTAATATAACAGTCAATTGGAAGAGACATGAATATATCAACAACACGACTCCACATTCTTCAAATGTTATTTCCAAAAGGATTGATTTGAAGGTAGATAAAATCTATATGATAGATTTTTTGAAGAAGTTTGAGAAAGAAATTTATAAATACACCGAGCATTCACATAGAGCTCGATGGAAAGACCTACAATTCAAGCAATCCCATGAAGTGTTTCCACCAGGGACAATTTTGTCTGTAGTTGATTTTGCAGAGAATTACACATTCACTGTACAAAAATAAATACAGAGTGAATATTATCATTATGATCAAATCACGATATTTGTCCAGTTCTATATAAACATGCTCAACGGAGTCTTGATAACATAGAAAGCACCAATGACAATCGACATGTTATTAAAGTCTATCACTTTTATATAAGTAATGATCGAGCACATGACACACATTATGTACAACATTGTTTTGATGAATTTTATGAATCATTAAAAGAACGTGAAATCAGATTTGATGGACATTGGATATGGTCATATGGGTGTGTAGGTCAGTTCAAATCTTCACAATAATTCTATTGCTTATGTTGTCTTCATAAAAAAGTAAACATTACACATTGTTGGAATTTTTCTGAGATTGGTCATGGAAAAGGAGAGCACGATGGTGCATGGGCATGTGTAAAATGAGCACTTCGAAGGTATCATATGAACCCTCATGCTGATCTATTTGAATCCATTGAACAATTTGTTGAATGGTTCAAAATGACGCTAATCCATGAATATAATTTGTCAAGGGATGTTATCCACAATTTTGGTCATCATGATGATAGTATGATGATGTTATGATGATGGAAAATCAAGCTCTTTACTAAGAACACTTTCCTGAGAAAAGTTACACTTGTCTGTTTCCAGAGATCATATTTTTAAAAAAAGAGGTTTGCAGGCTACTTATATATTTACCTGAAAGAATGCCTAATTCTCGCAGGCTGCATTAAGCTGGAGTGCGAGGGGTTCGCACTGTACCAAACTGTCAGGGTGCGAAAATCTTCTTAAAGAGGAAAAAGATGAAGTTCTTGAGCCTTCTAGAAGGGAATCTTCGAGAAGAATGAGTTGGCTAGCGAATGGTTATCTAAGTACTGGATTTCCTGATATCTTGGGATCATTTCCTATCCAAGTAACTAAGCTATCTTCTCCTATATATTGAGGAGATTAATCATGGAAAAGGTTAGAAGAAAACTAGCAAGAGATTGATTGGATAATTAGTGCAATATTGTATGGAGGACTGATGCTACAGCAGCTAGAGACAACAACAAAGTCATCAAAAGTGGTTGATTTTCTTCATGCATGAGCAAGTGTGTGTGTCAGAGCTAGGAGCCATCGAAAGGAGATCTACAACATCAAGGCTCAGGTTGTAAGTTTCACTTTCAATTAATTCAATACAGTAATATGTCCCTTTCCCATAAAGATGATGTCACTTTATTACATAACTCCTTGATCATATGTATATATTAGCTATTGAATATATTGATCTGCCTTCACTTCGATTGGTTTGTACTGTTGTTATCTGAACGGGACAAGAGCATTGGAGCGAAGCTTGGAACAACAAAGACCTAAGGAAAGCGTTCATAAGGTATGTACATGATCCTAGTCTCTTAGTTCATTCAATAGGTTAAATCTAGGGAAAGTGTATTATTCTGTCTTGTTTTGTTCTAGATCTAGGTGGATCTAAGGAGATCGGTTTGTGTTCGCACTCACGGATTTATCCTGAAACAAAATTGGTGACTCTGCTGGGGACCCATTCCTTTTTTCTTTATGGTTTTTGAATTTTTTGTGGCCATTTTCTCTATTTTCATTTCTCTCTTGTTTTGTCAGTGTCTGAGTCCTCAGGATATCCTGAGAGATCTTCTGAGTCTATAATCCTGTTGGAATTTTGTTTACATTTTCAAAAATTTTATTATCTTCAGGAATTCTTGCACTGTGTTCATTTACAGCCTGCGAGAACCAGTCAAGTTCGCATTCTACATATAGGGTCCAATGCGAACACCTCGCACTTTTCTATAGGGTGGCCTGCGAGAATCCTATCTTCTCGCACTGTGTTACACTGCTTGCCTGCGAGCAAGATTTTTGAAATTTTTGAAATTAAGTTTTGACTTTTTCAACTGCTCAGATCTGTTGAATTACATCTTTTTGGCTTATTGGATCATTGACTTATACATCTCTTGCTTTAGTTTGCATGCTCGAACTGATTTAGGGTTTCAAGGTCTTTCTTGCCTTTTGTAGCTTGACTTTCATCTCTTGGCTCTTATTGGCATTTTCTTTCTCTCTGACTTCTGGAGTTGAGTGTGTTGAGTTGGCTGAGAACCAGTGATTGGTTGAGAGTTAAGTGTTTGGTGTTTCTCATTTTTTTGTTGGTTCGAAAGAACAATTTTCATTTGCATTGAGGAACTCATTGGTTTTCTTTTGGTTTTTACTTTCATTGAAAGTTTTGGTTGGGTTGTTTTTGTTTAAGTCTTTATGGTTTGATTTTCTTTTCTCATTAATCAGAGTTCTTCTTGGAAAGTGAACAACAAGTTTTCTTTCAAGATTTTGTTTTCTGCCTTTTCAAAAATATTGAAAATCAAGTTTTAGAGTTTATTGAAGTATTTGAAAAAGACATATAGAAATTTCTCATTGATAAATGATTGTTTGTATCGGCATCTGAAAGGAAATTGAGCATTGCATTTGCGTTGTAGTATTGGAGTTGATTTGAAAATTTTTCTCTCTCTCCCATAACTAGGATTCATGGAATGAAAAGAATTATATTTCATCATTATCCTTGCATTATTTGGGTCAGGGTCATACATCATGAGTTTCACTTCCGTTACCTTTGAGTAAACAACAGCTTTTAAAAACATTGTGTAATATTAAAATTGATCTAGTAACTCTTTTCTAGGGCTCTTTTACACCAACCTTTAGCTAGGCTAGTGCTTTGGAGTAGGAAGAGAGATACACTCTCCAAAACCTCAAAAACACACAATAGAATCTTGAGTTAGGGAGTGTTAAATTCCATTTGCAACATATTGTCCTGGGACGCCCTTCTAACACAAGGGTTAAGCACTAGGTCACATTGGTGTTGGCAGAGTTACTAACCCTACTTTGTTGACATTAGTGTAGAGATTGCACGTATTACGGGGATCACTCCGAGGTATACCCACAATTATGAGTGGAAGCCTTTGAGTTGGTTTCGGGCTTGATACCCTGCCCTTGCGTGTGGATCAGACTGACCACTGTTCCCCTAGGCTGTACTGTTGTTTGTGGTGACCTTAGTGGCCTATCACTCTAGGTTCTTACCCAAGGTGACTGTGGAGGGGAAAGTCTTCATGATACCTAGAATCGACGTTGATCAAACTCACTCGGGCTCCTTGGAGGGTATACCCACGATTATGTGTGAGAGCTTGCACCAGGGCGTAAGTCTGTTAAGCAGGTCGTCAACATAACTTTTCCACCTTAGCCCCGCCCCTTATCATCTCGTTGTTGCGACGTTGGATTTCATCACCAACTAGTGGCTTCGNATTAGAAGGTATTGTTTGCTTGGTGATTGCTTCCTAGATTTTGTTTACTAGTGAGTGTTGTTTATCTCTCGAAGTTGACCTTAGGAATTTTTTCGTGGAACTTGTCACTTGTTTACAATTGCTCCCCCGCAGCGTTCTTGTAGAATGCAAGGATTATCTCCAGAGCATCTCGACGATCCTCAACCTACTGGTACACCTGAGGGTTCACCCCATCATACTGCAGTCCCTGTGGTTACTTCACCATAAGGGGAAACCAGTGACGTTCCAGTTGTCACCACACCACTTCCACAAGTCGAACGAACTGATTCTATAGAAGAATTTCGAGTTACTAATACTATAGAGAACTATCATGTTCGTCGTGGTGAACGACCTGTTGGACGAGTAAATCCTTCTGAAGGAACCGTTGTTACATATTCTGAATCAACTGTTGGGCCTTCTCACGGTGTAGTAGGCCAAGATCCTTTTTGGTCAGGTAATTTCCCTCGAGTTCTTTTCGGTACAGAATCACCCCCTATTTCTGAAATCAACCCTCCTGTGTCTCCTGAGACAGAGACTACACCCGAGAATACCACTTATCGTTTTGTTCTCCCTCCTGAGATGGTCCATCTTGCGAATACTACGAGTGTCCAAACCGGAATTACTGCAACTACTCTTCCTCTATCAATACCAGATGAATTCCTGATGTCATCCCGACGTTACCACCCGGTTAACACGCACTAAATGCATTGTTGAATTTTTCCAATCCAACACCTCCGCAAACCCCAGCCGGTTCTCCAGGTGGTCCTCCTTTTCTTAGGCATCCTATTCCTGGTTTCATTCTGACACTCCCTCAGTTTCCTTCTGGTAATCCTAACCCTAGTGGTACTATCCCAACTGTTGCACCAAACCCACAAATTCCTATTGGTGGACAGGGTGGTACGGTTCCTTTTCCTTTTCTCGGACACAACACAGTTACTACACAACCCATGGTTGGCACACAACTTTCGGGTGGAACTATACCTACAGTAGGGGGACCAACCTCCCCTTTTAGACAAAATATACCCCCTGAGTTGGCCCAGTATTGGACTCACCTTCTACAGAACTTTCCTCAAAATGCTGGGTGGAAACAAATTGTCCCTGCAGTGGGTCAACCTTATCCGGGTGCAACCAATCCTATTTGGGGTTCGGGTCAGACTACTCAACCCTAGGTCCCTACCCAAACTCAAGGTTACAATCCTTGGGGTTACTATCCTATCCGTCCACCACAGAGTCAGCCAGGGCCTTCCCTCTATGGACAGTCTACTTATGGTCCTACTGGTTTGCCAACAGGGCTTCCACCCCAAAGCCATTAGTACCTACAAGTAAACCGCTAGTTGCCTTTTCTTGCTACTTTGGATTTGCCAGATTTGTCTAGGATCCTCAATGATCCTATTCGTCACTCTCCCCAATGGCCTGATATCCCTGCCAAACTTCCATCGGATATTCCGAAATTCGATGGCAAGCCGGAAGAGGACCCAAATAATCATGTCATGACTTTTCATTTATGGTGTTCGTCCAACTCGTTGATGGGTGACTCCATTCGCCTACGTCTTTTTCAACGAACCCTAACTGGTTCGGCTGCGAAGTGGTACATTGAATTGCCACGAGGTTTCTTTTCTGATTTCAACACCCTAGCTATGGCTTTTCTCACACATTACCAGTTACCGATACATTACGATACTGGCACTGAGATCTTGACTTCTTTTAAACAAACTAAAGGTACTCACATCTCAGACCATATACATGAATGGAGAAGGAGACGACGTCTCATCAAACTTGAACTCCCTGATTAGTTACTGGAAGAATGGTTTACAAAAACTTTCATGAATGAAATTGGTAAAGACATCGCTATGGGTGGTGTTGTTACAAAGGAGCAGGCTATAAGTCGCACTCAGTATCTTGATCTTGTTTATTTGCAAACGGGAACACTCTACGATTTACTGCCTGAACTACCTCGTCCTTGTACTTCCAGCACTTCAACTGCTCCAGCTGCCTCGCATGCAGCTGATGCTGTGATTGGTACTGCTCATACCCACTCACATTCTGTTTCAACTACAACCCCTAAATCCAATTCTTCTATTGTTCAAAGTGCTCCGTCTCCTGCTCCTCCCGTCGGTAAAACCTCTGAAGTGAACGTTGTTCAATCTACCCCGACCGGTAAAAATAAATCTAAGAAAGGGAGAGGTAAGAATAAGGAGAGTAAAAATAATAATCAGAATGAGCAAACCAAAACCCCTCCTGTTGAAGACTGGGATAAGCGCAAACCATGCTACCCTTGCCTTATCTGTGGTGACGATCACTACACGAAGGATTGTCCGAGACGTGCCGAGGTTAACAAGTTCCTTCAAGGAAATCCAAAACCCTCTACGCAGACAGTCTTGTCTCAACCCTTCCTGTCTCAACAACAAGCTTCGTTGGTCATCCATGACCAACCCTCTACTTCTACAACATCTTATGTTTTTATGTGCACCGGTGATTCCAAGAAAGATAACGTTGCACTTACCACTAGAGCTAAAGACTATACTCCTTCTAAGGAGAAGGTTGATGATTTACCTCCTGATCTGGTACAACCCTCTCCACGGAATCCACCCACAAATGGTCCTCTTCATCTCTAATGACCGAGCCTTGATACAGCTATACGACCACCCCCGAAATGTGTCGTTAAGAAATCGACATTCAATCCTCATGCTCGTGCGGCTCAGAACTATAGCATTGTCGAAGATCTGGCCCATGCACCTTCATCGATCTCTGCCCTTGCGGTCCTTCAGTCTTGTCCTGCACAGCGAAGGGCTCTGTTGAAAGCTATAGGTGGAATTGATCCCTCGGATACAAATTTGATAGTCTTCGACTTGGAAGATCATATTCCAAGGTTACCCCCACAGCTTGCATTTCAAATACAAGTTGTTGTCTCCGACAAGAGCATTTGTCGGACTGTTATTGATGAGGGTGCCTCTACGTGTGTAATGTCTTTTACTTGTTGGAAAGCCATTGGCTCTCCTCCTTTAAATGAATCACAAAATACTTTGAGAGCCTTCAATGGCTCTGGTTTTAAGCCTTACAGTGTTCTTTCTTCGTTGCCTGTTACTCTCGAAGGTAAGACCATCTAGGTTGAAGTGGAAGTTTTCGATGCTCCCCTAGATTATAATCTTCTACTTGGACGTAGCTGGGTCGATTCTATGCGTGCTGTTGTGTTAACCCTGTTCTGTGTCGTACGATTTCCTCACCAGGGAAAAGTGGTTACGATTAATAAACTTGCCTTCTTTAATGCCGATACTCGCACTGGCAATGTGCCGTTCATAGCTAAAACCCCACTGGGTTACGAGAATGTTGGAGTCGATCTGTTAAAAGACTCTTCGTTGATAGGTACTTTCCCCATCCCACCACCACCCAATATTCCACGCCCGTCAGTTGCTTCTATTAGTATGATCTCTACTATACCTCATGAACTTCCTGTGTCTGTCGACCCTTGGATAGTCCCTGATCCTGAAGATCATGTTTGTTTCGACGACATCATGCCGTTAAGTCTGGTTGAGTCCGCTTATCAAGCCATTCAATAGGAAACCCTTACTACTTCTTCTTTTGATGAGTTGTCTCTTGATCCTTTCTGTGTCATCTTTCTCACTGACTAGATGATCATGTCCATCATGGAGGACACCCCTTGGGACGATGGGCATCATCGTTCCATATTGTTTCTGGAACAACACACTCTTGAGAATTATCAGTGGATTTCGACTCCGTCGACCGTTGTTGTTATATCCACTGTTCCCCAATCTACACGTGATGTGTTTGCAGAAGGGAACCTCAGTAACATTTCTCCCATGGTACCCATAGATATTTCAGTTAAACCTGGGATAGTCGATGTCAGGCTGCTAAATTGAAGATTTAAGTGACCTGAAATGCTAAATTGTCAAACCAGGGTTGGTAAACTTCGAGCTGATACACTGTATGTGCAGGTAAGCTAATTCCTATCTAAAGGCTATCCTGAAAAGAAAACATAAACTCACTCTGAAAACTTGAACCTTAATGACGATCTTGAAACTTAGCATTTCCTATTTAAGTCATTAACAGAAAACAGTCTTATGTTTAAATGTTGGTGCTTCTATTTCCATGCAGAAGTGTGATTTCACAAGATTATTCCACTGCTACTTTTAATCATCTATCATCACCATTTCGATTCAAGCCATGACAGAAAGAGTGTTTCCTCAAATGCATTTAATCTGGTTACCAAAATCAATCTAAATCTGTCTACAGGAAAACAGAGTACTATCCTACCTACTGGTACCGGAAGCTTCCTTTGATTTAACTGTAATCTAACTGTTCTAAGTAAGCAGGGTAACTAACTATTTAACAAAGCAAAGTTCATGCCGATTCTAAGTTATGTTCGAATTAAAAATTGGAACCCAAACAAACTGAGTGCATACTCGAAACCCTACAGGAATCAGTCACGTGTTCAATACCCATCAACATAAAGGATATCAATATGCTGGAACAATTCTGTTGAGGAATAAATAAACACACTTTTGAAACAACTAAATTTATGACGCACTATGAGCTACAGATATGCCATTCATGTAAACAAATACTAACACACCGAAGCAACTAAATCTATGACATAATAAAGCTAAATCTAGTGCAAAATAAAGCAGCAGCTTGCACCTGTTTGGCGGGCCCAACCAAACAGCACAAACGTTGTAAGTGACAACCAAAGCCGACTATAACATTCTATGCAAACATGGTGTAACTTCACGCTTCATTAACTCATAAGAAAAATACTCAGATCGTATGACAGTCGGGTAACATAACGTAACAATAGTTTTTGTATTCAGAAATATATGTTCACGATATAGCATAATCCAACCCGTTCTCAGGAGTGATTGCGGGTTTATATAAATCCTTCCTGTCTATAACAGTCTAAAACAAAGATGCATAAAACAAACGGATCCCTCGATCCAAAAATAGCTTGGAATCTAGTTTTAAAATGTACTTCACATCTTCGTGACACATAGTGTCATGAAGTGTGAACGATGAAGAATTAACGACCCAGTTTTCTCATTATGCCTTCAAGCACCCTGTGGGCGATGACTCCAGCTGTCCTGCGAATCTCTCTATCTCCCATTTAGTCCATAACATACAGATCTTGAGCGGCTCCAATGGTATCTCCACGGGTACGATTTGGTACCTGGTACCGGCATCCTGTTCCAAAAATAGAAGTGGTACCTAACCCAAGCGACATTAGTTCCAATATCAATTTAAAGCATCAAAGTGCATAAAAATAGCTTGAAATGTAAAGATACCTTAAGTAACCCCATTGAATGGTAGGGAGATGTTAATTATGTCAAAACAAGGCCAAAAGGGTGGTACTGGTATATAAATGGAGGTCTGTGGAATATAATATAGGCAAAAAAATATGATCAAAACTGGAGACCAACATGCCCCCACACTTAAGTCCTTGCCTGTCCTCAAGCAACAAAAAATCAAAAACTGGTAGCCATCAGAGGGTTGCAGCGGCTGCAACCAGCATTTGTAGCCTCTCCTGCTTCTTCAGATTCCTAATTTCTTTCTTGAGGGCTCTGTTGATTATGACATGCTTTCTGGCAATCCTCTGAAGTTGCCTGTTCCTTTTGAAAATATCCTTATTCCTCTACTTTAACCTTTCAACTTTGGATAAGAGGTGAGTTACCCTGAGCTTCAGGAGTTCATTTTCGGTTTTAATATGTCTGTCCAGTACAATGTATCCATGCAAATTCTCCTTCAATCTGCTATTCTTTCTCTCTAGTTTCGCCACCATTGGTTTCAAGGACCGACTGGAGGAAATCTCGCAGTGGGTTTCAAATGTTTGGTCTTTTTCTGGCTGTGCTGGAGGGCTCGATGCATGCATGAGTTCTTCGGGACTTTGGGCAGGGGTGTGAAATCTATCGGAATTATGGTCTGAACTGAATTCAGGAGTGAATGCATCTGGGCTGCGTTCATAAGTATCAACTGGATCAGAATTACGATCTGGGCTGAGTTCATAGTTGTCAATTGGATCTGGATGAGCGGG